>JASDQU010198038.1:0-19408 GCA_032191745.1 Picea mariana | reverse complement strand
AAAAAAAAAACTATAAAATATGTACATTTTATCAGAATAATTGATTTATATAACAACTTTTCTTTTTTTAATATTTATTTAACATAATCAATTAAATATAATAGATTTATATAACCACTTTTCTTTTTTCAATATTTATTTAACAAAATAAATAAAATATAATATATTTTTTCAAATGTCTAATTAATAGACTACAATGATCTTGATCTTGTTAACGGGATATGATTAATATTCATCATAGCATTTTTTTTTTGTGTTTATTATATGTTTTTATCTTAGTAAATATCATACTTGCTTGGAATTTTTGTGAAAGATAATAGCCATACTTAAAATATTATGAAAATAAAATAAACTTAAGTTTTTGAGATAATTTTACATATGTAATTAATATAATATAGTGAGTATTTTTATAAATTGTAATTAATATTTGGTTTTATTATTTTATTGGATTTATTATTATTATTTTTATTTATTAATATAAGAAAATTTCTAATAATTAATCTTTACTTTTAATTTTAATACGAATTGATCAAATATTAATAAATACTTTATGAAGATTAGAATATGCATTACTAAAGTTTCTTTCTTTTTTTTAATAAGAGTTACACACTTAGTTTCCAAAAATCCCCTTATCTTACTACTTTGTATCTATGAGATTAGACTATGAAATTTAAAATTAATGGATTATCATTTTAAAAATACCTAATTTTATATGCTAGAAGGTGTCCTCCCTCTAAGAATCAAACCTGGTCCAATGATAAAAAAAATTCACAAATTTACAACTTCACCACAACTCAGTTTACTACTTCACCACAACTCAATTGACGTTATTGGTGTATCTCCTTAAATATATGAGTAATACTACATCCTTAAAACCCTCAGAACAAATAATACTAAAATGTTAAATAATATAAACTAACACCTTTACCACTTTCAAATTCCGTTGATCATTGCCTTCCCGAAAAGGATATATTCACTCTAGTTACTAAACAACTATAATTTTATCATTGTAATTTTTCTAGTTATATTAAGGTATTGTTAATGTGCGTGAATGCATTTTTAACTATAAGACATTGTTAATGCACTTGCAACATAACCAACGTTGGCCAATTAAGAAACAATGAAGACCGAAGTATTCAACAAATTTGGCTTGAAAAATACATTTTCGAATAGACTTCAAATTCAATTTTGTGAGATGTATTAATTTTTTATTCTTTTAGAAAGTTTAAGTTATCATGTGCTTCTTCCATATGCGGATATCTTTACTATTTTTTAAGATATAAATTGAACTTTTAAATTATTTAAAAATGTAACTAGCTATTCATACAAGGTGTTTGGCTTCTTAGCCATGTGTTTATCTACATCTATAACGAAACATTCCAACGGATACATTGTTTTTTTTTTTCTAACTTTTGGGAAAAGAACAATGATGGAATAGCTTAGTTCTTGAATAGAATCCTATCAATTCCCTTGTCATGAACATAATGGACTAGATAGAGTATGGGTCATACATATAAAGACCATTTAAACAATAACTTGAAAAACCCATAGTCTCAATTAGCATGTTAAATTGGTTGTGTTTGTAAGTTAGTAATCAAGTTGTGATCATTAGTTATTATCAAATTGAGGATTTAAGGATGTAAAATGTATGCAAAAGAATCACTAGACTACTAGATAGGGGAAGCACGTAAAGACATTCAAGGTGTAGAGCATGCATAAAGATGCCATGAGAAGGTAAACTAGTCATAAAGGTAAATCTAGAAGAGAAAAATACAAAATAATGGTTCAAAGGCTACTGTGTTTTCTTCCAATCAAGTCCCAAGAAGCAAAGGTGGAGGTAGTAGTAGGCTTATTTAGAAGTGACTAAAGTATATTTCCAATGCATAGGTCTACTACAGTGGATTGTAGTGAAACATATATATCTATTGTAACTAGGAAGGTGTTCTTTTAGAGCTTACTAGTGTGGGATTATCCCCATATCCATTGTAGTACATTGCCAATATATAAGTATATGGTAGTTCAATACTTTTGCAAATGAAATCCATATGTTCCATCTGAGTGACTAGTCGATCAATGGATGCACTCTTAGGGTAGATTTGTTACCAGTGTTATCCCTTAGATCAACAACACCTTTGACACTTGTGACTCAATTGCAATACATTTAAATGGCCTTATTCCTTGGATTTCCTATTTCTTTATTATCATATAAAGGGAATTAAAATATGACTTAACTCTTGTTGACATAGAGACCTCTCAAGGTGTAGTTTTGGGCTGACTGTTAGGCTACCATATTTTTCTTGGTCATCTTGTATAAGAAAAAAGGGTTCAATATAATGATGATGTTGATTAATGAAATTAATGATGATGTTGATTAATGAGATGTTGATGTAACACCCCGAGTTTTGAGCCCCATATTAAATAATGTATTTGTTAAGTGTTGAGAAGCCAGAGTGCCCAAACAATTAGTAAAAGGCTAGTGTGCCCAAGAAATGTAATGTTTTGATCATTATTAATAATAAATACCTTGTTGGATGCTAGACGAACGAGGACAAGAGTTATAGGGAGCTATGATTCCACAAGAGAGGGGCCTTGGGGGCTAAGTGTTTATTTTATATTTTATTCTCCATGTTTTCTTAATGAAGAATAAAAGTTATGTGATCTTCTTGGGGGAAGGCCAAGAGGTTCTTGATCCCCACAAATTACAAAAACCCATCCCTTGTTTGTTGTGGGGGTTCTCTCCTTCCCTGATTCTCTCATTCGTTTTGTCATTTTCATTCGCTCTCACTCCCATTCTCATGCTCATTCTGTTGCTAGTCATTTCACTCTTCCCTCACGCATTCATTCGCCCGATTGTTCATTGTTTCACACCTCTTGTGGAGACTTCACTCCATTCACTTTTTACCGCACTCGTCTTCCTCATTCACGTTCGATTTGGGAAAGGAAATCAGACTATTGAACAATAGCCATGGTTTTGTTGGTTGTAGATATTGCTGGTGAAATCCAACTCTGAACGAGGCCTGCATATCTGAGATGTTTTTTCCTGTGACCAACTTTGCTCACAACTATGAGTCTTGAGAGTCCCAGCATGGAGATTCTGGACCAGTTGTACGAGAGCCCTGGAAGGAGAAGGACTATCTGAGGGACTGTGTGGCAGAGAAGGGTGGGGGTCCATTCTCTACACCCCAAGAGTGCCCAAACAATTATTAAAAGGCCAGTGTGCCCAATAAATGTCATGTTTTGATCATTATTAATTACATACCTCGTTGGTTGCTAGACGGACAAGGAAAAGAGTTATAGGGAGCTATGATTCCACAAGAGAGGGGGCTTGAGGGGCTAAGTGTTTATTTTATATTTTATTCTCCATGTTTTCTTAATGAAGAATAAAAGTTACGTGAGCTTCTTGGGGGAAGGCCAAGAGGTTCTTGATCCCTGCAAATTACAAAAACCCATCCCTTGTTTGTTGGGGGGGTTCTCTCGTTCGTTGATTCTCTCATTCCTTTCGTCATTTTCATTCGCTCTCACTCCCATTCTCGTGCTTATTTTGCTGCTGGTCATTTCACTCTTCCCTCACGCATTCATTCACTCGATTGTTCACTGTTTCACACCTCTCGTGGAGACTTCACTCCAATCACTTTTTACCGCACTCGTCTTCCTCATTCATGTTTGATTTGGGAAAGGAAATCAAACTATTGAGGAATAGCCATGGTTTTGTTGGTTGTAGAGATTGCTAATGAAATCCAGCTGTGAACGAGGCCTGCATATATGAGATGTTTTTTTGTGTGCCCAACTTTTCTCATAGTTGTGAGTCTTGAGAGTCCCAACATGGAGATTCTGGACAGCTACACGAGAGCCCTTGAAGGAGAGGGACTATCTGAGGGACTATGTGACAGAGAAGGGTGGGGGTCCATTCTCTTGGGTTGTGTGGGATGGGTAGAAGAGACTTGGGTACTTGCATTGTTGTGGGTTCTGGGAAGCCTGTGAGAGATTGAGTGTTGAATGGTTTGGGAAGCTTAGTAACACTCTGGAACTGTCCTTGTTGATTCATAACCCTGGCTAGGGGGTGACATTGTTGTTGAGACTTGGAACAACAGTGTCTACGGTTGGGTGGAACGTCCTTGTTTTGCAGCCAGTCAGTGGTCCTCTATTATAAAATATAAGTGCTCTCTGTTATGGTATTATTGACCTATGCATGAATTATTTCCATTGTGTATTTATTTATGATTGAACTCGATATGTTTAGAGTATGCATGCTTGTTATGTATTGTTTTGCATGTCGTATGCTTCATAGATTTTATGTTTAGCATGAATATGGCTCAATGCATGTGAATCTTTCATGCATTTCCTTGTTATTTAAAGTTAGAGCAGGGGTCCAATTAGTCCAAGGGAGGGACTTATGGTTAGCATGCCTAGCTTGTGGGTGGATGGGTATGTTATAGTTTTTTATCAAAGCACATGGTTCCAATACTAATCCTGGATGGACCGTGTAAACCGATATTGAATAAAAAATTTCACAAAGAAATTAAGTTGTAGAGTGTCAGAAGGTGCTGAGAGTGCACCTTAACAGTGTTTGAAAGCTCAGGAGGTGTAGTAGTTTGGGAAACCACGATGGTCGTAGGATCTATTCGAGAAGGGTCTGACTCCTTCACAACTATCATATATGGGAAAAGAGAGCAGAGGTTAAACCCTCAAGTCCTTCTGACTTTGCTTCTTCGAAAATTTTAAGTTCCTTGTCGTAAAAGAATCCCGAAGCCCTGAAGCTCCAAAGTATTGGAGTGAATCTACATTGTAGATCACTGGGAGGGGTAATTGACCATTGGTTTTGGCAAAGGATAAATATGGGCCGTTGGATCAAGAATAGATCAAGAGGTGAGGAATAGTGGGGAAGATCAGATCCCATCGATGATATCTTCACACGAACAAGTGTGAGTTGTAGATCTGAGAGCAGTTCGGAGGTTCGACACTCTGGGAGAAGCGATTCCTCAAGTTTCCAGGAGGGAAATATTTCGAAGTCTCGAACTCTGGAGTTAATCTTGACCATTCATGTTTGAGGGCACGTGTCCATAGATCAACCTATTTGGTAATTCGACATTCAGGGAATTTGTGGTGTAGTGTGGAGAAGTCTCCCGAAGTCTCAGATTCTCGGAGTCCCAAAGTTCCAAAGTCCCAAAGTCGTGAAGCACTGGAGTGACGTGGCCTATTGACGTCACCTAAGGTGACGTGGATAAACTTGATTCTTTCCACGTGTCACTATGTTCCATGTTTTTTGAAGGCCATTTGTGCTAGTTATAACTTGAGACATGTCACCCATCATATTGGGCCACTTGTCATCTCTACTTTTCTATCACGTAGCACCCCTTGGTGCTTAGTTACTGATGAGTACTCCAGGATTTCACTAATTTGACATTCATAAGGAATGATGTGTGATGAAGGAAAAACCCATGAAGCTCCAAAGAGTGGAGGAAATCCTCACTGTTGATTAGGAGAGGGAATGTGGTAATAGATCCCATAGTCCAGATACTTGGCACTCTGAAGGATTCAAGGCATAAGAAATTTGGGTCGAGGACTCTCGAAGGCCATAGTCCATCTAATCCATTGATTACAGAGGATATATGGCAACATATCCTGCAGTCCAGAGACCTGGCACTCCAGATTGATTAAGAGTGTGGATAGTCTAGAACTCCTGAAGCCCAGATTCCTAGATCTCATGTTGACCGTAGATATAAACAATGAATGAGGACTGTCGATCAATGTGTGGTAGCTATGAATTCTTCTATTGTTCTTGATTGTTTCAACTTTGTCAAATGACCCAAATGGTTGGTGTCAGTGTCAAAGTGTTCATAAAGCTAAGTCACAAATTGGGTCCAAGCAATATACCCTTGACAGGAAGTTTTTCTCCATTGCCACCATTGCCAACGTTCTTGATCTAGATGGAGAAAACCATACTAGAGTTTGGCCAAGTCATCTGTAATGTCATATAAAGAGAAATAATGTTCCATTTGGGTGACCCAACCAGTGGGATCCGAGACATCAAATTTGGTCACATCCACCCGCGAAAGGCGTAGGTCACGTTGAAAGTGATGGTGTTGAAAGGTATGGGAATGGGAGGAATGTTCACCTTCAGTCTTTCGAGGTGCGTCAGAGAAAGGGTCATCTGTAGGGATCTTCAGTTTGGTGCAAAGTGATGCAAAGACAGATTCAATATGGGTGGTTAGTTCTTGTTTGAATTCCTCCATTGAGGACTACATGGTTGTATTGATGGATGTATCGATGGAGGTAACAGTGGCACTAAGTTGTTTCACTTCTTTTTGGGTCTCGAGGAAACTAGATTGCAGGGTGTTGAAGCGATCTTCCAGGTCTTAGCTGCGGGTATGTGCCATGAGGATGGGTGAACTGAAAAGGGGTGGGCGAGGTCAAAAATTTTGCCGAAAAATGATATGGATGAATGTGATAAGGGCGAAGAGATGAATCCAATGGAATAGGTCTCAAATAATGGTGAAAAAATTTATAGACATTTTTTTTTTTTAAACCTGCAGAGTTATACTCTGATCTGAAGAATACTACAGTGATGAAATCCCCAAATGATTAACCATAAAGAAATGTGTATTTACTTGGCAACTCGAACACAGTTGCGTGGCAATAGATCTTGTCTATTTTATTTTGTTTATGTTTTTGTCCCCCAAGGGTTAGGTATTCAAGGGTTCTATAGACAAGGGTTTTCCCTATGCTATAGCTCTATGATATACATGCGGGGTCCAACAGTAGTACTCGGCCCAATATCTCAGGGCACTAACTAAGGAGGATAGACCATACCCTTAGCCGTACTACCCGACTACCCAGGTACTAGAGAGTATCTTCCCGAGTGCTATTCTCGATGGCACTATAGTAGTCAGGTGACCGATCGGTTTATCTAAAGAGGGCTTCAGGAAATCTAGGTCAATCCATACACAGGTGATGTCTGATGTGCTACCACTCGAAGGGGTACTAACAGGGGTTACAAGGGTGGCCAATAGATGTGCGCTTAAGAACCACTTGTATTTCCTATGTGTATGAATCCCTCAACCACGGGTTTATGTGCGTAATGACAGATCTTTGTGGGTTAAAGATGTCGGAATACATCTCTATCCTGAAAACAAATTTTCCACAATTTCTGCCAAGGAAAGTGCTCTGATACCACTTGTAATATACCATATATAAAAAGTATGCATAACATAAATAAATGCTAGAAATTGCAGAATAACAGTAATATAACTTGCATAATCTCCACAATAACACATAAATGATATAAGAACAACAAAAGAAATAACACTTTGATTCATAAAGAAATGTTCATGGGCCTCTTCGAGGGGGCAACCTCCAGTCGAGCAGTGCTTTGTTACAATAATCTCCAAGCTAGGGTTTTCATACCCTGGACCCTTATCTATACTAAATATGTCTATCAAGAGAAGCATCTAGAGGAGTATCCTTTTAGAAGCAGAAGCTTCTATTAGGTCTTCTTACATCCTCCTTATTCTATTTTATTGAAAGGCCTTATTAATATTGACCTTTATTACATCCAAATATATTTCTCTACCTATGTGCGAGTTAGGACCCTAACAGTAACTCATAGCGCAAACAAGAGACAATTAATTTTAACATACCATCTGTTAGAAGACCAACCAACAGATAAGTCTGAAGAACAACAACCAACTAACAATCTGAAATCCCAGTCGAAAAGTGTGATAAGTTGAGGATCACAAAAATATAGTGTTCTTAAAAAAGCATCCATGGGACTCAATAATATTCCCCTTTATGAACGAGATGAGGATCCAATAAGACATTTTTTTGTATGAGAAAAAGTCTTGAATGTAGTAAATATCACATATGAAGATAATAAAATGACACAATTTGGTGCTACTCTCCAACACTGTGCTCTAACATGGTTGATAAATTTCACAGAAAATCAGGACTAGTCAAAATCAGAAATAAAGAGAAAATTTTATCATTTTTCAAGGTCCAAGATGTTACTCACTTGGTGGCACAAAAAATGAAAGAAATAAATAAACGAACAAGCGAGTTAGTCAGTGAATACGACAAAAGATTCAAATATATACTTATTCAAATCCCATCAACAATCGATCAAATTCTACTAGTACAATGGTACATAGCCAGATTGCTAGAACGGATCAAAACTCCATTATGAATCTACAAGATGGGCTCATGTGAATATGAATTACAAAAAGTGCAATGTGTTGAGTTAGACGATCATGCCCCATTGACTTCCTCATCGATAGAAAGGGTAAAAGAAAAAATAGAACATCTACAATAGAACATAAAAAATATAAAATTAATAAGAAGTGAAGTGTGGTGTACCACATGCTGCAAAGATGATCACACCAAAGATACTTGCAGTCTCAATGATCAAGTACTAGGAGTAGCGGATGCACAAAAAGTAAAAAAAGAAACATATTCTAACATATGTGAAACTATGACCGACCATATTGTATAAGATTTTCCACACAACTTGAAAAATACCAAGTGGTGCCATATTTGTGAAATGCATAGCCATAGAACATCAGAGTGTTGACTAAATGCATGACACAAAAATATAAACAACGTCTATCACACCAAAGAAATGGATCAAAATAACGACTATGGGAGAATAAATAATTAGTATGGTCGAGGTCATGGTTGAGGAGGCCATGGTCGAGCGTGATTCCAAGTTTGAGGTCGAGGTCAAATCTATTGTTACAATTGCTGGAAATGTGACTAAATTAGCCCCAACTTCCCAATAAACGACTGGGTTGACTTGAAATTTTGTAAGATTTGTGGCATTGGCAATCATTCACTAGAATATTGTCCAATAGTAATGGATAACATCATGACCAAAAAGAATGTAAACCTCCTACATGCAGTATCACAAGAAGAAGTGTTAAATTCAAAGAACTTGCATATTGTTACTAGATCAGGCTCAGGACTAGATATTAATTGTTGGATTGTGGCAATTATTGAAGACAATTGTTTTCAATGGAAAGTTTCTTAGATTACTTACCGCACATATTTGAAGAGATAATGGCCACACATTGTTACACATAAAAAATACTCGCTTTGATAGTGTCGAGTGTTGTCATTATAAATGTCACAAGTGTCGCATTTTGCTCACAAGTGTCGCAAGTGTCAAAGAATGCATACTGCCATGATGCCTATGTCATGCCTATAATGACATGAGAAGGACACTTGAAACACCTCAAACATTTTATTTCGAAGGAGAGAAATGAGTCAACAAGATTATGAACCTTTTGCCATCTGAAAGCACCTTAAAAACTGAGTTTTTGGAGGGGATCGCTCCCTTATAACTATCTCAGGAGTGATGGTGCCCCCCCATAAGCCATCAGGGAGCGTTATAACACTCCTCAGCCCTTTTGCAGGAGTGCTCCTACCCTCAGGAGTGCTGGCGCTCCCCTATACACTACTAGGGAGCGTTATAACACTCTGAGTGCCCTTTTGAGGGAGCGCTACCTATTTTGGGTAGCAGTTGATTTGTTGAGAAGAATGGGGGAAGGATATTTTCATTCTTAGAAGGTAGTTAGGTTAGAATCCTCAACCAAGCCATGATCTTAGGGAAAATCCCTAACTGAAGGAGGAAAATCCTCAACTCACCCCAAAGATATCTCAAGTTGTTGAGCCTCTCCAAGGCTATATAAGCAAGCTTTCTCATGGTGAAAGGGGTCTGGAAAGGGAGAATCACACCAAACTCATGATCTTATAAGTGGTGTTGGAACAGAGATAATTTGGAAGCAAGAGACCTATGATCTCATGGGGAGCAACCGGTGAAGCTATCGTCACTCTGATCGTGGATCTTTCGAGCAAGGGTTAGACAAGGAGGACTTGACGAAACTGCTACATTCCATCTATGGCTGTAAGTAATGTTTTGTCCTCAATAATATAATTTTCTTGGCACGTTTCTTTCTAATTCATGTTCAATCTCACATGAATTTGTCTCTTTAGTAGATAGATCTATTTCGGACTAATCTTGATAGAGTAGGAAGTGGTTATACTTTGTTTGTCTACATGATCCATCAAGGAGTGAAAGATTGGAGCTCAACTCGAGTCCTGCAGGGACAAACGTCAATTAAAGGTATTTCTCTTCTCCTTCCTTCTCACACACTAGTCCACCTAGATCTAAAAATAAGTCAGTGACCATGATAATCACTTTCTGTCTTAGAGTTAAGAGTCTAGCTCTTTGAGGAGATCTACTTGTCCGCAGGGAGATTTTCCTTCAACACACATGTTTCCAAACAAACTTGAAATTTACTTAGATTAATTACCTTTTTTGAAGACTAAACTCTGCTGGTCTGATCAAATAGATGAGGCATATCATATACTAGTACATCATCTCCTAGATTTGTAATTGAAGTAGAAGCAATATTATCCTCTAAAATTTCTTGTCTGGCCTCCTTGAATGTCTCTTTTTCTTTGCACGCATCAAAATGTTGTTGATATGTTGTATTCTTTCTAATCCACTAGTGTTGGTCCTCATTCTTCTTTGATGCATCTGCTCCTATTTTGGTTCGTCCTCAAGTCACTATATTGATATTCTTCCCATCATMTTCTCTAGTTTCTGCAAAAATCCATTGAACATTCCRATTTTTCTGATTCCCCTTTTGATGTATCCTTTTCAGAAGTGTAGGAAAATGTTTTCTATCATGATCTGTCGCACGAAAATACATGCATGTCACTGGTGGAAGTGGACAATCCCTTGCATAATTTCCAGGTTGCTAACAATTATGACAATCAKAAAATGGACCATAAAAGGAGTGCACATTGGGAAACAGGGAAAAGAAACTTGAGGAAGCAGGAAAGTCAAAGGAAGGAAGAAGGAAATCAATTAACCACGCACAAGAAGTTAGAAAGTGGACAAACCTAAATCACCTAGGGTTAATGGGTTAGTATTTTGKTCATGGTTGTAATGGGTTTTAACCCATTTTTGTAGTATAAATATGTATTGTAATATTCGAGGAGATCTAGTTCGAGTAGTAGTGAATTTTTTGAGAATTCTAGTTGTGGAGCTAGTTTTGGAGAGAGAAATATGCATTGTAACTGTTGAGTCTCCATTTTGACACTTCTAATACCCTCTATTACCCCCTATATGAACCTATGTTACCTATGTTATGAGTATAAACTTGACTATTGCCTCCATAAATACAATTAATGACCTTGTTCATGTGCATAGAGAGATAACGTATGATTAAGGAATATTTTGTTTAATTTTCTTGAGTTAATTCGATTAAAATGGCTGATTTTGCATGATCCTAATCATTTGATCTTAATAAGCATTGATATGGTACCAAAAAAACCACATAACATTGATCCGTTACCAACAGAACTGCATAATATTGATCTGATATTGCCCTGTGCTATTTTAGTACCAGCCTGTGCTATTCCGGTACCAGTGTGACTGTGCTATTCCAGTACCAAATGACTGTGTGTATTCTGGTACCAATTGCTATTTCTAGAAATCGTTTATTGGACGAGTTTGTTGTTTCCAAGAAATCAGTTGGATCGAATTCTCCAAATTGGTTTTGATATCACGATAGACTTCATCACTCATGCACTTTGTGTCATGAGGATGAATTCCATTCCTAAAGATTCGATATGTATTTCCAATTGTAATATTTTAAAACTGTTTCATAATTATCCTTAGCTCTTGATAGTAACGACTTACCTTCTGTATAAGGGAGGTTGTATAGGTGATAGAGCACATGAATGATGAATGTAATGAAGAAAGTCGTAAAAACCAGATGATGCATATTCGTTTGATGTACGAGATGATGGGACGTTGATTCTATTTACCATTTGAAGAAATACAAACGATCTGTTATCCAATTTCTGGGTATGATTAGAACGCTTTAGTCTGCTATCTTCTTAGATATTCCATGTTGGAATCGGGAAGGGCCCACCATTTTGATATGGTAAGATTATTGTAAAATATAGCTCAGTTTTTTATTCCTGTACATGTTTGTTTTATTCCGATACTCATTTGTGTGTGTCCTGTACCTATTATTTTGATTTCTTGTTTGAGTTAAAATATGAATTCATAAAGTGTACCTATTGTGTTGGATCTATATAATTGTTATATATTTTGAGTAAATTTTGAATGGGATTGTATTAGTGTAAGTTTGATAAGTATGGTGCACCAGATCTTTAGTAATTACTTAGTTTCATAAATAGTAATTTGTGTTGAGATAGTTGTAGAGATTTATAAAATTTTACACTCCTGAAACTGTGTTCTTTATAGAGACTTTCACAATTTACTTTGAAATTTCAAGTGTGTTAATATAGGAACAATTAAGATCCCATCATTCGCCCTGCATGGACTATTAAATGGAGAATCTTGATACACCTAATGTTTCCTGTGTAGGAACAAAGATGTTCTTCCAGATTCGATTAAGTTATGAGTGATTGCCTTCTAAATGTTGTGTACAGAAAGTTTATCACTGTTTTTTTATTATTACGGGAAACAAGATCCGAGTTCATCTTTTCATTTCATGATCCTTTAATGAACATATTTGTCACCTAAGAAAGAACCTTTTTCTTAATTGTTTTCTTGAGAGGTTTTATTATCAATTTTCTCTTCTAAGTTTGAAGTTGTGTGAAGAATTTGGATATTCTAAAACAGAGTGTTAGTTGTTGTTAAGAGTAGTAGCTACAGATAATTAAGTCAAAGTACATCTTTCCACTTCATGAGCTTGTAAATGGGCAAGGCATTATCTGAGTAAAATCTTTTGAGTGCAAGATTGCAAGTTTTCTTTCTAATTTATGAATTGTGTGAAGAGTGTTATCTTTGAAGTGTGAAAACAGAGTAGTGGTTTTTATGTGGTTTTCTTGATTGAACTATACTCATCAGACATAGGAACCTATCTATTATCGACACATATAGTGCATTAACTCTTTTGATTACAAATCCTAGTTGATAATTTATGTTTGGTAATATATTATGCAAATAATTGCACCAACATTTTGGCACCGTTGCGGGGGAGTTGTAAACGGTAATAGGTAGTATTTGAATCATATTTCTTTAATGGTTTTGGATTGGTTTTATGGATGACCTAAGGACAGAGAGAATATGGGAAGATGTGAGGGAAGAGACCACACATCTACTTTGGTAGGGTTTCTCCAAAGTTAGGTTGTCCTCTCTTCTTTTTGATGAAAGTGTGTTTTTATTTATGCAAATTTAGTTTTATTTATGATGAGCTAACTTGTGTGAACAGATAACCTGGTGAAAGCAAGGTCCTAGTAATGCAAGGAGTTCAAGTTTGGTGTGTTTTATTTTTGCAAATATTTTTAAAATTCATATCTTTGATGATAAATCATTTTTGGGGTGCTGTAAGAACCCTCAAGTACTAATTTTTGTTGTGAGATAGGGATCATCAACCAACTAGAGTAATTCAAGGATGATCAAGAGCTTGAAGAATGTTCCTCCAAGAAATTTCTCACATTCTAGCAGTAGTTGGGATATCTTCCACTCAAGAAGAGCATATCTTCACAGCAGTCAAGAATTTAGTTGTCTCTCCACAGGAAGATTTAGAAGTCCCGTCAGATTCCTCATGTCAGTTTGTTGAGGACAATAAAGAATCATGTATAGAATTCAATGGAGAGAAACCATTGGAGCCTGATATTGGGAGTTCTCAACATGCCTCTCAGTAGATCCTGTATGTACTCTAAATACCAATCATCTTGAAGAGGATAATCTGCATAACATGGGAGAGGAGGACATTCAGTGTGACATAAAAAAAGAAGAGAAACAAGAATATAGTTATCCTATTGAAATATGGTTTCAATTAGTTATTAGGTCACACCACTCTTTTATTTTTCATTATTTCTTGATCTCATCATCAAAATGGCTAGTCCTTCATAATCTGGTATGTATTAAAAAATATCTTTTAAACTTGAGTATGGATATATTTCTAACCATTTTACGCACATGGCTTCACTGGAAGTATTCCTATACTTGAAGGACATTTTATTTTGTTCAATTAGAGTAGGATAGGTAAATAAATAAATAAATGTTGCACATAAGTACAATGCAACCTAGCTTTCATACTTTTCATAAATGGGAATGTCAAAAGTTCATAAAGAAATCGGTTTAAGATCTTTTTTTTCCTATAGTAGATTTCTTTCTAAACCTTATGATAATTTTGTTTGGAAACTTATGAGAAGGGAATCTCTTCATCCTCCGATTTCACACATAATACTAGAAGGGTTTCAAAAGCGGAGAAGGCATCCTTGTCAATGGAAGATAACACTTAAGGGAGAGAATCATGACCTCTTTCTTCAAAATTCTTCTTTTTCCTTTAGTTGTTAAAAATGATGCATTCGTGATTTATCATTACCTATCTATTTTAAGACCACTATTTCACAAAAATGATTAATTAAGTGATATTTTTAATAACAATTGAAACTGACTGTTAATTCCAAACTATTTTATTCATAGCTAATAATTCAACTTTTGACATTTTCCCTAAATTTTATGTTTTTAAGCATGAATAAAAATCTAGTTTTAATTAGTTCTATTGGTTTGTTTTTAACAGATGTTTGCAACCCTCTGAGCATCCTTTTTTAAGCATCTCACATTGTTTGCATGAGGCCATGCAAAACCTTAGGCATGGGGGAGTGGTTGCTGAAACCATCATATTATTTTTCAACTTCCGTCGACAAGGCCAAATCAACATGTTTAGTGATGGGATTTGATAGTCATTTCCATAATTTCGGTACTGCAGAATTGCATTTATCTGGTATTGCAAACAATATTTTCCTCTGCATTCATCTGGTACTATGGGAAAAAATCTGCATTCATCTGGTACTATGGGAGGATGTCTACACTATTCCGATACTGAACCACAACTATGCGTTATTCCAGTACTAATGGTCATCTATGTGCTCATCTGGTACCAAAGGAGAAAGTTTGCATTCATCCGATACTGAAAAAAATTCATGTGCTCATCTAGTACTATGCTCATTCGGTACTGATAGTCTCCTATGTGCTCATCTGGTACCAAAGGAGGAGGTCTACGTTATTCCGGTACTGAACCAAAACTCTGCGCTATTCCAATACTGAAGCACAAACCTGTGCCCATCTGGTACTCAGGTGATCTGATACTGGTAATAAGGTGCTATTAGCTCCAATCATATATTCAAGTTTTACTGCTTGATTTAAATTCTTCAAGCAATAGGACGTATAAAATCAATAATTTTTTTGTTTTACTAAGGAATTAGACTAATTATGCAGTAAACATATGGTTACTCTCAATTATTGCATGCTCCCTACCATGAACTTTTGCAAGCTCTTGTATACATCTCCTCATATATTATCACTGAATTCCTTTGTGAAGTGGTTGTCGCCATGAATGAGAAAAAGACATCCATCATGTCACTTTGTTCCAATATTATCTGTTCTGGTACTGCAGAAACCTACTCCATTACTTATCTGGTACTCATGCCAAAGTGATATGATCTTTGTCATGTTCTTAACATTGTTTTCACTTTAGGTAATTGGAGGTATGGGCTAATCTCTTCATGTTCTTTCTATCAAGGATCATTTAAGTCTTGTGTTGAATTATTTTTACTCTCATGTGGATCTTTCTCCTACATTTCTACACTCAACCCTAAATGAATCATCCTTCCTCTCCCTTTAGGAATATATTTTTCACATTTAGCTCTATATGATAATGGGTGCACTTGTCTTATTACCTCATTATTTTGAAGAAGTGATTGCTAATTGAAATATCCATTTAAAAGTGGTGACACAATTATGTATAATACTAACCTAGTTGATTCAACAAGTTCTTATCCAAGTTTATATTTACAAGCTTCTCTTGAGAGGTATTGATGAAAACCTCATGTGGCAGACCACCCTTGCAAAACCGCAATGAACTTTCATGAGAACCCTAATAGGATTAACTAGAGGGACCTCTTAGTCATTTTC
Organism: Picea mariana; assembly: GCA_032191745.1. Classification (NCBI taxonomy): domain Eukaryota; kingdom Viridiplantae; phylum Streptophyta; class Pinopsida; order Pinales; family Pinaceae; genus Picea; species Picea mariana. The sequence goes on along the minus strand of JASDQU010198038.1, from coordinate 3,447 downwards.
CGAGATGTTCCATTATACATTGAATAGCTGAGATTTAAGTTGAATGTGGATGATGTTAGCGTTGGAATAATTGCAAACAATTAATTATGTGCCTAATAAATCTAAAACACTCACGTACCACCTTCCTTCTTTATACTCTAAAACTGTCAATGAACAATATACATTATTCTAAAACTTTTGAGTAATATAATAAAAAGGAAGTATCAGGAAGTACAAGTAAACCCGTCGGGGTACTGAACAGGCCTACTGGCAGCGGGGCCATGCTTGTATGGTACTAAGGTAAACCTGTCAAGGTACTGAACAGGCTTGCTGGCAGCGGGGCTATGCCAAGTAAAGGGAGTTGAAAAACATAAAGTGGCACACTTAAAACTGAACAAAAACCCTTGGGTCTCATTCTGAAGCAATCATTATCAAATCGAGACTAGTAGATGACCTTTATATCTCTCGGATGATGTTCTTAAGAACCTTCAAGAATCCACTTTAGAGTTCTATCTTTAAAAAATAGGTTTGCACAAGAAGTGGGACCCTCAGTATGTGTAATTCACCTTACCTAAGCAAGAAGAGCTTCATCTCTAAAAACTTAGATATGAAACGAGTTAATCATCTTGGGATGTATTTCTTTATGTGTTCCTCTCTTCAAATGATATCTAAACTATGCTTATATCACTTTTGTTTTAAAGGTAATCTAGCTAGGGGGGGATATTAGTCAAAGTTATTATGAAAAATCTTGGCCACTATCCTATAATCATATTAGAGTCACATCGAGCCCTTTCTCTTAACTATGATCGACAACAGATTGGATAAGGCTTAATGACAAGTCACATATCTAATCTATTACTCATGACTCCAATTTTTCATCATAACTACTTTTTCCATGGGTAAGAATGTGAATCATAGGCTAGGAATTTTATATGTATGATAGGAACTTAAGGAGCTGAAGAAAGGTGAAACTTCAGGGAATGCTTGATCGAGTGAAGAGTATCAACAATTTTGAAATTTTGAAGATAATTGTTGCATGAGGATATGCAATGACTTAAGCATGGGGGAATGTTGAGTCTCCATTTTGACACTTCTAATACCCTCTATTACCCCCTATCTGAACCTATTTTACCTATGTTATGAGTATAAACTTCATTGTTGCCTCCACAAATACAATTAATGACCTTATTCATGTGCATAGAGAGGTAACATATGATTAAGGTATATTTTGTTTAATTTTCTTGAGTTAATTCGATTAAAATGGTTGATTTTGCATGATCCTAATCATTTGATCTTAATAAGCATTGATATGGTACCAACAAAACTACATAACATTGATCCGTACCAATAGAATTGCATAATATTGATCCGGTACTTCCCTGTGCTATTCCAGTACTAGCTTGTGCTATTCCGCTACCAGTGTGACTGTGCCATTCCAGTACCAAAAAACTGCGCCTATTCCGGTACCAAATGACTATGTGTATTTCGGTACCAAATGACTGTGTGTATTCCGATACCAATTGCTATTTCCAGAAATCGTTTGCTGGATGAGTTTGTTGTTTCCAATAAATCAGTTGGATCGAATTCTCCAAATTGATTTTGAGATAACGATAGACTTCATCACTCATGCACTTCGTGTCATGAGGATGAAGTCCATTCCTAAATATTCGATATGTATTTCCAATTGTAATATTTTAAAACGGTTTCATAATTATCCTTATCTCTTGATAGTAACGACTTACCTTCTTTATAAGGGAGGTTGTATAGGTGATAGAGCACATGAATGATGAATGTAATGAAGMAATTCGTAAGAACCAGATGATGAATATTCTTTTGATGTACAAGATGATGGGATTATGATTCGATTTACCATTTGAAGAAATACAAWTGATCTGTTATCCAATTTCTGGGTATGATTAGAACGCTTTAGTCTGTTATCTTCTTAGAGCTTCCATGTTGGAATTGGCAAGGGCCCACCATTTTGATATGGTAAGATTAATGTAAAATATAGCTCAGATTTTTATTCCTGTACATGTTTGTTTTATGCCGGTACTCATTTGTGTGTGTCATGTACCTATTATTTTGATTTCTTGTTTGAGTTAAAATATGAATTCATAAAGTGTACCTATTGTGTTGGATCTGTATAATTGTTATGTATTTTTAGTAAATTGTGAATGGGATTGTATTAGTGTAAGTTTCATAAGTATGGTGCACCAGATCTTTAGTAATTTTACTTAGTTTCATAAATAGAAATTTGTGTTGAGATGGTTGTASAGATTTATAAAATTTTGCATTCCTGAAACTATGTTCTTTATAGAGACTTTCATAATTTACTTTGAAATTTCAAGTGTGTTAATAYGGGAACAATTAAGATCCCATCATTCACCCTACATGGACTATTAAATGGAGAATCTTAATACACCTAATGTTTCCTGTGTAGGGAAAAAGAGGTTCTTCCAAAATTGATTAAGTTATGAGTGATTGCCTTTTAAATGCTGTGTGCAGAAAGTTTATCACTGTTTTTTATTATTACAGGAAACAATATCTGAGTTCATCTCTTCATTTCATGAGCCTCTAATGAACATATTTTTCACCTAAGAAAGAACCTTTTGCTTAACTTTTTGCTTGAGAGTTTTTATTATCAGTTTTCTCTTCTAAGTTTGAAGTTGTGTGAAGCATTTGGATATTCTAAAACACATTGTTAGTTGTTGTTAAGAGTAGTAGCTACAGATAATTAAGTCAAAGTCAATATTTCCACTTCATGAGCTTGTAAATGGGAAAGGCATTATCTAAAAAAAATATTTTGAGTGCATGATTGCAAGTTTTGCTTTCCAATTTATGAATTGTGTGAAGAGTGTTATCTTTGAAGTGTGAAAACAGATTATTGGTTTTTATATGGTTTTCTTGATTGAACTATACTCATCAAACATAGGAACCTATCTGTTATCGACACATATAGTGCATCAACTCTTTTGATTACGAATCCTGGTTGATATTTTATGTTTGGTAATATATTATGCAAATAATTGCACCAACAGTAACTGAGCGTAAGATCATAAGTTGTGGAGCTTGGTACGACCTTGTTAGCCTCACTATTCTCACTTATACTCAAATGAAATGTGTGCAGCACTATTACTTTTGATGAAGAATAATAAAAGAGCAATGAATGACATATCTTTGTGGATGTACCCCATGGGGGGTGAACCACAGTAAAAAATTGTCTCTCTGTGTGGAATGTTTTTCATATTTATTGTAGTTATTTAACTATGTTGAATGGATAAATCTATTAGTATTAAAATGCAACATGTGATAGATATTTACTATAGAATGAAGCATAATGAATTAATCTAATTACAGAATGATAGATATGAATTTAATGATGTGTTATAATATTATATATGATGTGTGTTGAGGTAGAAGCAATGTCTAGCATCCCCAAAGAAACATCCCTTCCATTATTACAGACAT
>JASDQU010198035.1:0-11983 GCA_032191745.1 Picea mariana | reverse complement strand
ATCAAAGGTAGACACATATGTTCAAGAAAAAAAGACAAATGCTTCAGCAAAGTCAAAATCCAGTAAAGAAACAGAAGCTAAAATTGATCATCAACAAAAACAACATGTCAAGGTTAGTACTACAGAGGTACAGGAATATGAGAAGCATGTTCCTTCTTTTAGTATGGAAAATGAAATCTATGAAATCAATAAGATCAAAATCCCTATACCCCTGGTAGAATTGATGAAAACTAATCCTTTTAGAAAATCTGTTTGGAAAGCCTTACAATCCCCTGCTCATGCTATTTTTTCTGATACCATAAATCTTGAAGATGAAAATCCTGCCATAACCATTGGACCACATATTGAGGATAGATCTGATGCCTCTCCTCCTTTCTACATATCCCTTAATATTCATGAAAAAATATTACACAATTGTCTAATGGATTCGAGAGTGTCGCACAATGTTATGCCAAAGGTAGTAATGGATGAGCTAGGGTTGGATATCACTAAACCTCATCTACACCTGTATTATTTTGACTCCATAAAGGTTAAATGTTTAGGAGTCATTAAAGACATGGTTGTCACTTTATCTTAGTTACCTATGAAAAGTGTGGTTTTGGATGTGATTGTGGCTGATATACCTCCTAATTTTGTGATGCTATTATCAAGGTCATGGGCTAAGAAAGTAGGGGGTACACTACAAACGGATCTCAGTTATGCCACCATACCTGTATTTGGTGGAGAACATCGAAGTCTGTACAGGGAAGTGAGGTTGGCTTACCTAGTTAGTGATCATGAAAACTCCAACAATCATCCCATATATGCAGTTGAAGATGAACTTGGTTCTTCCATTTTTCACATTAGTGATAAAACAGTTGAAGCATCAATGAGGAAGGTTACACCTGCAGAAGAGAAAAATACAGAAAATTCAGTATGGAAGATGTTCTTTGATGGTTCCTGTTCCAAAGAAGGTTTTGGGGCTGGAATTGTTTTCATATATCCTTCTAAAGAAGTCATTCCTATGTCATACAAGTTGGAATTTGACACTACAAACAACATTAGTGAATATGAGGCTCTTTTGTTGGGATTGAAAGCTGCTAAGGATATGGGCATTAATCAACTTTCAGTTTTTGGGGATTTAGAGTTAATCATTCATCAAGTAGGGAATATCTATCAAGCCAAACAACAAAGGTTAAAGAAATACATAAATGAGGTGTGGGATTTTGTTGAGAATTTCTTCCTGGATTTTAATATCACTTTTATACAAATAAATTTGAATCAATAGGTAGATTCTCTAGCTCTGGCAGCTAGTAATTTCAAAACTCCAATACTTTCAAATTTAATATTTGAAGTTGACGTAAGACACAAACCTTCTGTACCAGACAATATAAAAAATTGGCAGGTTTTTAAAGATGATGAAGAGATTAAAATATTTTTAGAAGACATTGTAAGAGAAAGAACTATTTCATTTTGGTACTAAATGGAAAAGGCTATCTGATGGTTAAATTTCTATTCTTGTCTATATTTCTGTCTTTTTCTTACTTGAATGCATGTTAATCATTTTGCTAAGCATATGATGTATCTTGTCTGCGAGTAAGCCAATGAAGACTTTATTGTTTTCTTGTTCTTAATCAGATTTGTTTTCAAGTACTTTTCTCTTGCTTCTTGAATGATATTTGGGATCAAGAGTTTCATATGTGAGTGGACAAATTGAAAGCTTACATACTTCTTTATCTTTCATATACTTTTGCCATTTAATTATTGGATTGAATACCATTTACTAAGGCAGTGAGATATGAATTTTCTCTTGTCTATTTGAATTTGATACTTTACATTATCTTTGACCCAACCTTCAAACCATTTAAAAAACTCAATACAAATCTTTATCCACAAAACCATTGCAATAACTTGATGATGCCCTAGCTTGCCATCTCACAGTCAAGTGCAACTTTAGGGACTAACATCTTTTGGCACCGTTATCGGGGATGGAGACACGAAGTATTTTTCCCTGGGAGAACGACAAATATAATATCTAAATCTTGATGGTGGAAAAGAATTTAGACATTTATGTGTGACTGTATATTATTCACCTGGTGACTCCTCTACAATAGTTTTGGCTCCTAAAAGAGAAGGTAAAGGACTTAAACCTCCTCTAACCTTATCATCATCTACAAAGAAACAAGTGACCAGAAGAAACCCAGATCCTAAACATGTTCCAACAGTGTCTGATCCTGAAAAGTTATTAAGAAAATCTAAAAGTACTCAAGGACAATCCTCTTCTTCTAAAGATAAGTCTTCTTCTACAAGTACTCAAGGACAATCTTATAAACCTATTGTTCAACCTTCAAATGTATCTTTTCCTTCAACTATTTCTGAATTGAATTGAGAACAATGGAAATTACTCTTTGAACTTATTGACGAAGAAAAAACACATACCTTATCTATAGCTGGAGCTTTGAGAGATTTTGCCAGAGATACTAAAAGTGAGCCCGATCAACTTTTATCTTCATCACCTTAGTCCAGTTCTTCTGAAGAATCTAAACCACAATTTTGATCCTTTGAAAATCCTTTGTTTCTGGAACCTTCCTCCCATCTTAATTCATAAAAGAAACCTGTGATATCATCAATTGAAGATCATAAACCTACATCATCTCAACCAAGTTCTTCTACCCAAGGGATTGTTTCCCTTTCTACATCTCAAATTTTATATATTCCTAAAGTTCAAACACCAATTGTGACAAATATGGCTGTAAACAAGATGGATGCAATTGTTGCAGTAAGATATGCACCATTGATTTTAACACAAGTATTGTATGATTTCCCACCAAATGATTATATGTATTATTTGCCAAGATTTAATGGAGAGGGAGAGGTCACTACTGAAGAGCACTTGAATTCTTTCTACAGTTTTGCATATAATTTTAATTTGGACCATGCAGATGTTTGGATGAGACTTTTTTTGCAGAGTTTAGATGGATAAGCAAGGAAATGATTCAGAAGTCTCCCTCCTAATTCTATTGTTGATATTGATGTACTAGATGACACCTTTTTGAGACACTGGGTAGATAAGAAAGATTACTTTGAGAGATTTTGATCATCAATCTCTCAAAGTAATCTTTCTTATCTCCCCAGTGTTAATAACATATGATGATGAGCATTTGTAGCATCTGAAGCAAACATTTGAAAAATGCAGAAGGTATGGCATATCATTAAACCCTAAAAAGTATCATTTTGCCACGGAGGAAGGTAAACTCTCAGTACATATTGTTTCACCAGAAGGAATCGAGAGAGATCCTGAAAGGGTAAAGGCCATCCAAAAGATAGACATTCCAAGGAATAATAATTCTATCCAATCCTTCATAGGTAAAATCAACATTTTAAGAAGATTTATACCCAATTTTACATAAATAATCAAGCTTATTACTGATATGTTGAAGAAAGATGTAGAGATCAAGTGGATACCTGAAGCAAAGGAATCATTTGAAAATATTAAGCAAGCTTTAATTAAGGCCCCTGTCCTCATCAATCCTAATTACTCTAAATAGTTTCTGGTTTTTTCATTTGCATATGAAGATACCATTGTTGTTGTTCTCTTATAAAGAAATGATGAAGGGTATGGACAACCTATCTCTTTCTTCAGTAAGACTCTAAGGGATTCAAAATTAAAATATAATATCATGGAGAAACATGCCTATGCTCTGGTGAAAGCATTGAAGTCTTTTAGAGTGTATGTTATGCATTATGAGATTATTGCATATGTTCCAAGTAGTGTTGTCAAAGAAATTATGGTTCAACCAGATAGTGAAGGAAAAAGGGGAAGATGGATAACCAAGATTTTGGAATATAACATGGTCATAAAGCCTACTAAATTGATCAAAGGGAAAGGACTTGCTAAATTACTGACATAATCAAATTGCATTACATCTCCAACAGATCAATTAATTTAGTATTATAGATTGAAGAAACCGATTCACAGGTAAGAAACAAATATCTTTCTTCTCCATGGTACACATATATTGTTCATTTTCTGCAAAGTCTTTAATCTCCTCCTGATTTAGATAAATCCAAGTTCAGATCTCTTAAGCTTAAATCTATGAAGTATTGCATCATCAATCAATTTTTGTTTTGGAGAGGTCCTAATGGAATTCTGCTGAGATGTGTTGATGAAGAGGAAGCGAAACAGATTTTCAATGATTTACACAAAGGAGTTTGTGGGGGGCATCATCATTGGAAAGCCACAGTTTTCAAAATACTAAGAGTAGGTTATTACTGGCCTGTATTGTTCTTTGATGTGTTTTCTCAAGTCAGGGCATGTGAACCATGCCAAAAGTTTATAGGAAAACATAAACTGATGTCTATGCCTCTGAAACCCATCATCACCCATGGACCTTTTCAACAGTGGGGTTTGGATTTCCTTGGAGAAATTCATCCTCCATATTCTGGACAACACAAATGGATACTCACAGCCACATATTACTTTACCAAATGGATTGAAGCAATCCCAACATAAAATGCAACAGACAAGGTAATCATGACTTTTCTTGAAGGAAATATTTTCTCGAGGTTTGGGTGTCCTAGAAAGTTGATTACTGATAATGCCCAAGCCTTCAAGTCTAATTCAATGGTTGAGTTTTGTAATAAGTACAACATAAAGTTGGTTCACTCCACTTGTTAATATCCTCAAGGGAATGGATTAGCAGAATCCTCCAATAAGATCCTTATAAAGATCATTAAAAAATCGCTCGCAGAGAATAAGAGATCATGGGATTCAAAATTGAAATTTTCCTTATGGGCCGATCGAATTAGTACTAAGAAATTTATTGGAACTTCACCTTTTCAAATGGTTTATGGAATAGAGGTTGTATTTCCAATTCAACTCGGTCTACATGTTCTTAAATTTCTGCAAGAAGAGTTAGAAGAGCCCAATGATATTCAAAGAAGAATTTTCCAGATCATAGAAGTTCAATAGAATAGAGAAAGGCTGAATCATGAAGCTGTCATTTATCAGAATAAGGTTAAGGAAACTTTTGATAAGAAGACTAAAAAGGATATTTTTCGAGAAGAAGATCTTGCGTTGAGGTGGGATGCTAGAAGAGAGGACAGGTATAAACATGGTAAGTTTGACAATTTATGGTATGGTCCTTTCAGAGTAACTAAGGTCATGAATAATAATACTTTCCTCTTACACAATTTAGATGATAGTGAAAACTTGGGAGGCACAGAGAATGGGCGGTTTCTAAAACCCTACTTCTTTTACACCAACCAGGGGTTTTCAATTTATACAGTATGATTTGCTTTTGTTTTGGTGTGATTAGTTGATTGATTTAAATAAGACCCCATAAGCCCAATGGAAAGACTACTCTGTAGTTTTGTGGTTTTCATTTTTGGATTACAGATAAAGAGATGGCAGAGCAGGGAAACAAATTACAGTGAAAGTTTTATAATGATCAAGGAGATAAAGACATTAGTCAACAGGTTCTTAAAGTTTCACCATGAAACATTATCCTGAGAAGGAGCCAGTGTTAGTCCCTAATTTTTCTAATGACTGTTGAACTATTCTTTTCCTTGCCCTATCCTTTCCTAGCATTATTTTACACTATGTTTTATTCTTCTACAACCCTAAAGTGTGTTTGCATTATCCTTTTTGAATGTTTTATGACATTCATTAGTGTGATTAAGGTTTGAATTAGACATTTAGGATCTTTCCATCAAATTATAAGTCCTATTTTCCATTTCAAATTTGAAATTTTACAAAGGGAAAAGGTGCTACAAGAATAATGTTATTTTTGTAGCGCCTTGAGTAATCATTGTTTCATATGCACCAACTTCCCAAGATCATGTCAGAGAATGTCCGAGATCATTTCCTAAAAGCCAACATCATTTATGATTAAGATCATGTCGTGTGTTCAGTCTTGGTACTTATTCAAAGGGATTGGGTTGTACTCATTAAGTCTGATATCAAATCACAGGTTCGCAGGTTTCATGTTATGATTCCTAACATGTGATACATGAGTCCTTCATTATATCTATGTGTTAGTTTATACATGTGTTGCAGGTAATAAAACTCTTCTGCAACCTTCCTATTTTCAGAAGTTCCAAATTGCTACTAATAGAAACCCTAAGCACACTAAGCACCCTTAGATATTCAGAGATTATAACCGATATCATGACACCTAAGAAATGTGGGCAAATCACTTTAGAACCAGAGGGTTTAGAATTGCTTGAGGATTATCCTCAAATCTTGCAGAAGTTTAGAGATGAAAACTGGTTTAACTTCTGTTTAACACTCCAGAGTTATCATGAACAAGTTTCTATGATGTTTGTGCAAAACTTCGATGGATTTGAGACAATGGTGGGTAAAGTTATGATACATGTGACATAACACTCGATCGATACTGCATGCAGGTTATCAGTGTATGGAGAGATATGGTGGAAGAAGGAGGTGATGCCTATGGAAATTGTAAATCAATTTTTACTTCTAGAATGCCAAATCCCTAACTGGAGTCAGGGTATCCCACAGAGATGGATAAAAAACGAATGGCAGACTGCTTTAATGGTTATTCACAGGTACATTTCATGTGAAGGGTGATTTTCCCTTGTCTATCTTTATCATATTAGGTTGCTGATGCATTTGAATGGTGATAATCCTCTGTGTTTGCCTTTATTTTTATGAAAGAGCTTGTCAAATATGTCTAAAAGGATACAGACCCACCCTGCAACTGCTAGTAAAAGTATTTTTCACCAAAGACTGATCAAAACCCTGGTTATGTATGCTTTGGGAGAAGTCCAATGTTCTTGGGATTGGTTAATTAAATCTCTTAAACTTGAAGAACAAGGGCCCCAACATAAAACTTCTCTAGAGAACAAATCCAAAAAGGTAAGAAAGGTTCCTAAAACTCTTGTTGTTACAGTGAAAGAAAATTCCCCTGTGGCTAGAATAACTTGATCTAGCAAAATGAAGTTGCAGTTACAACATGAGACAAAGGATTTAAATAAAGTTTTCCCTGTAGCCAAGATGACCAGAACACATAAAAAGAAACTAAAAATAGAGTCAAAATTGGATATTCAAACTCAGGATGAGTCCTTGTTCCAAAAGATGAGCCTGTAGACTACAAAAGAATCCATGTCATAGGATCAACAAAGAAGAAGCTTAAACAATCCATACAGAAATAAGATGAACATGTTTCAGATGGTAAAGGTAAGAAATTGAGTAAGACAGGGAAGAATAAACCAGTGGTGAATTATCCTAGCAGATCTAAAACCAGAGCAACAAATAAATTGAGATTGAATTCAAAGGCCTTATTCAATCCTTTTATTAAGAAAGAAAATTTGATTGTCATTGAAGATGATACTGTGGAAAGTACAGAGGAGGAAAAGGGACACTCACCAGTTACTTCTTCACACAAGTTGAAAAAGGTTAAATTGGAGCCTGAAGATAAATTTTATAATGAACCTATGGAGAAACAGAAAAAAGGTGAGAAGGGTAAACAGATAGCAGAGCACCCAATGTGGAATGTAACTAGAGCAACCAAAAATCTAAGTCTAAACTCCAAAGATTTACCTAAGTCCTCTCTGAAAAAGGGTCATTCGACAGATCTTGAAGACAATCTAGTAGATGCTGAGATCAAACCAGAATTTGATCATTTTCCAGAGACAGAGGAGCTGCAAGATTTTCAGGAGATGAAAATTTCAAAAAATGTTGAAGCATAAGAGATTACTTATGGTTCATCTTCAAAATATCATAAGTATGAATTCAAAGTAACAAAGCATAGGTTTTCTATTGACCTAAATCGACCTGCTCCAGATGAAAACTATATTGAATTCAGAGTAGAAATGAGGGATGAAAAAGACAATGTGAAAGAATTGCAAACCATGATCATAAAGTTGAAGCAAGAAAAGTGGATGATAGAACAGTGGAATGCCAAATAGCAGGAGAAGTTGCAGAAACTTAAGAAGAAGAAGAAGGATCAACAAGCCTTGCTCAAAGAGGTAAGAGAGGCAAACATCAAATTGTATTGGCATAATGTGGTTTTGAAAACCAAGATGAAACAGAGAAAGACCAAAGGTCCTGCCACTATCATATAGTGAAGGTTTCAAGATACGAGGCATCATAAAATTTTTGACTTTTTTGATGGATACAAAGATACCTATGCTAAGATTTTGGAAAATGATATTATAAGCTACACAGTGACAGAGTATTTCTGAATATGTAAAAATTTTGCTCATCACAAGAAGGAGTATCTATTCTTTAGGCCATCTTGGAGGACCAACTCAACATCAAATTCACTCCTCACTTTGTGAGATTTGAATATCTCATCATATCATAAACTAGTCTATATTGAAGATTAATTATCTGAAGACTAGGTTATAGAGATTCGAATTATCTGTATGAGAATATGTATCCTAAGTTTTAGCTATAAGATATGATCCTATCTAAACTATATCTAGAAAGTAGGATCTTTGGAAACTAATTGATGTGCATAAAAAGGGATCTGATTGATAGAATGAGGGGTTGATTGGTTGGGAACCATTGGCCATTTTTGACAAGACATTGTAAGACAAAGAACTATTTCATTTTGGTACTAAATGGAAAAGGCTATCTGATGGTTAGATTTATATTCTTGTCTATATTTCTGTCTTTTTCTTACTTGAATGCATGTTAATAATTTTGCTAAGCATATGATGTATCTTGTTTGTGAGTAAGCCAATGATGAGTTTATTGTTTGCTTGTTCATAATCATATTTGTTTTCAAGTACTTTTCTCTTGCTTCTTGAATGATATTTGGGATCAAGAGTTTCATATGTGAGTGGAAAAATTGAAAGCTTGCATACTTCTTTATCTTTCATATTACTTTTGCCATCTGATTATTGGATTGACTACCATTTACTAAGCCAGTGAGATATGAATTTGCTCTTGTCTATTTGAGTTTGATACTTTACATTATCTTTGACCCAACCTTCAAACCATTTAAAAAACTCAATACAAATATTTATCCATAAAACCATTGCAATAACTTGATGATTCCCTAGCTTGCCCTCTCACAATCAAGTGCAACTTTAGGAACTAACAATATACATCACCAACAAAGTTGCACTTGATGTTGCCTATTTAATCTAATTTTAGTTTCTCTTCTTTTTCCCCTGCATCACCAATAAATATTCTTGTATTCAAGACAATAAGAAACTACCATAGGAATTAATCTTTCAAAAGAATCGATCAACTTACCTCTAATTTGTCTTGCTAGAAATCTCTACTCCTCCGTATCCCTACAATAGATCTCACCTCTATTTGATATAGATATTGATCGAATGGTTGTTTGGAGTTTATCCATTTTTTCACCGATGAGCCATGATATGCCTTACCTAGGAGCTCAGACTTTCACATCAATTACATAGAGATATAATATATTATCCCGACTTGAATATTTGACTAAAATATTTTGAAGTTTATTTCATTGGATTAGTATATTATATAAGTATTTGTAAATTTATTTTCTTTCGATGTGTAATTCTTTTTTCAAAACCAAACTTTCACATCAATTACATAGACATATGATATATTATCTTAGCTTGAAGATTTGACTAAAATATTTTGAAGTTTATTTCATTGGATTAGTATAGAGGGGTACACCTATTGGAAATGGGCACAATTAATGATCTTTTAATTATAGATCTTAATCTTATAGCTAACAATTGAATATGGTGGCATATTCTTCGTCCTCCCAAATCAATGAATGATATTTCACGTTCATAACTTCCTTGTATTTTTGAATGCGTACGTTTCCTTTTTTACTTTTTCACATTTACTTAATTTGATTAATAATTTACTACCCTAACCATTGATTGCCACGTTTACCTAATTAACAAGGATTAATATGTACATAGAATATCTCATTGTCACGTTCCTATGTTTAGTAGAGATTAATTCTGTGAATAACAAGTGTCATATTACCACATGTGCTTCATTTTGGCCATGTCTTCTTTATGGGTGAAGCGTCCTACTGATGGATGCCACATTTGGCCTACGTTTCAATTAACACAACCATGATTAAGTTGGATGCATGATGGATGTCAAGTATGGGCGACATTTCAAATTTTATCGATGGTCACGAACTATTTGTTAGGGTTAGGGTTATTTAATACTCATTGGCTATATTCTAAACTCTCATTTTTTCCTTCAACCTCGAGCGACCAGGTACAATAAGGTTTTCAAATTTAACAGTTTAGGTTCTTGATATCTTTAGGATTACCTTTTATTTGTAGGTGCAATATATGGGAATCATCATATACCTCTGTCGCGACCTGTATTAAATGGTTTGCTTTCACTGAGTGGATATTAAATTTGTGTGGTTTCACTGATTGCATATTAGATTTTTTAATATTGTAGTGTATATGTTCTTACACCAAGTTTTCTTTACATGTTATAATTTTTAATATTGTAGTCTATATGTGCCTACATCGGGTTTTCTTTGAGTATTTGGCTATGACACTTGCGGATAAATTCATATATAAAATGATTGAAGACTTGGAAAACTGTAGTCCCTTGCTCACTCTCTTTATCCTCAATAATCACTTGTCGAATTCCCTCTTCTTCACTCGATCCAACGATGTTGGAATACACTGATGGGTCCGATCAGTATAGTGATAAAATCGTTCTCATTTATGTCAAGCTCCAAGAAAAATTCACTTGTAGAACACCACCTATCGAACTGGTCGTCCATTTGATAACTACCTCCATCTCAAAAAAAATTATTGGGTTTTTATAATAACTTGAATATAAATTTCCCTTAGGGTAACGACATGATCTAGGTGGATATTGTTGGCCACCCACCTATTCTTGTTGGACACACCTACCACACTTAGAGGGGGGGTGAATGAGTGTGGGGCTCTTTTTCCCAAAACTTCCCCTTTTGCACAAAACTTATCAATTATCATTCAACATTTATTCATTACCCATTGCTTTCATTTATAACCAGTTAGATGTAGGCACATATCAGCATCATNTATTACGGACTAGAATCCTTGGGTTTATCGGCAACAACTGAATAGAGTACAACTCTACAAGAGCACCAACTCTATATGCAAGACTCAGCTTACATTCTCAGCACCAACTAAGATGAGGCAACAATCCTCAACAGATATCAATCTGTCAACAGGTACGCGACCTGTCAGTAGTGCAACCCGCGTGTGAACTCGCTCTAGCTCGCTACAGCCCGCGTGTGAACACGGCCAGTGTATAATGCAACAAGCGTCTGCTCTTGAGCACTTAGGGTTCTGCTTTGCTTCACATGATCAGATCCTCTGCAACCTGCAATCACTTTCTCTTCTATCTTCCACTATCCAGACTGACCCACAGCCAGTCACAATACATCCAAGCTCTCCAATAGCTTGCTCATGCTCCACAACAAATCAATATGAATGCAGTGTCTGAGTGATAGATCTGAGGCCATAGAATGCAGATCTCGAACTTGCCGCATCATCCAAGAGCTTGGCGCCAGCTCAAACACAAATCTCCATGAGTACATGCTCCCTGTACACAGTCAGCCCACGTGCAAACTCACCCTATACACAACCAGCCCACGTGTACATCAGAAAATAGGGTTTTCTGTGACTCCGAGACTTTTGCTGTCAAGATCTCTCACATTGCCGAAACTTTGATGCATCCATGAGATCTTCCTCTCGCTCTCTTCCTCAGAATAGATCTTCAATCATGTTCAAGAGATCCACACCAATAAGATTCTCTCACAAGAAGCTCTCCATCAATACTCCAAAATATATTATCAAGAAGCTCTCCATTGATCCATAAGGATTCTCACCAAAATGTGGATTTTACAAGAGATCCTAGCTTCTTATTTATACTTTCATCTTCTAGGTCACTTGACCCATTTTTTAGGTTACTTAACCCATTTCTAGGTCTCTTAACCCATTTTCCTTATTTTAGGGTTAACCACTTTCCATGAATAGAAAGTACTCCAATACTTTATCATTTAGATATTCCTTC
>JASDQU010198032.1:2482-17548 GCA_032191745.1 Picea mariana | reverse complement strand
TGGGGAGGGGGGTTCGAGTTGTGATAAGGGCAATTGATCTGGAGAGGTGGGCCACCGCCGATGGAGATTAGCGTGGGGTTTATCAGAGGACAAGTGTCAGGTGGTGAGAGGAGTGAGAGTAGTGAGTGGAATGTGTGGAGGTGATGTGATGTCCTGATGTCAAAATCAGTGCAGTTCTACAACCCCAAATGGATGAGAGCCGTCAAACGATTTGCTTGGTGGATCTTTACTGTTGAAAATTTCCTTGTTTGTTTCGATAATCTGAGTCCAAAATTGATCACTCTGGATCACTGCGTTTGTCTACGAGCCTTTCCTATGCATACAAAAATGCTTGGTCGACCTGTTGTGAGCTTAATCGATGGAAAACATGATGACAAGTAATTCGAACCAAGTCTGACATATATTTTATCCTTCAAGAAAGACAAAAATAAAAACATGCAAAGACTCAAAAACGAATAAGGACCAAGACACTCTGTAATGGGAAAATAATTCAACCAACTAGAAAAAGAAAAATTAATGATGGCTTGGGGTTACAAGAGAGGAAAAGCAGGGTATGTAGACCTGGGTTGAAACATTGGCTCCAACTTGGTATAGCTCATCCTCGTGAGGTGCTAAGAACTGTAGATAGGTGTCTTGAGATTAGATAACTGTTCTTACTTTTTATCACTTACCCTTGTTTCTGTCTGTCAGCCCTGCGTACCTATTACTGTTCCTCAACCATGAATTTTATTGAATTGAAAACTGAAACTTCACCCCAATGCCTTATTGGGCTATGGAGTCTTTATTCACACATAAATAACTAATCAAAGGCAATAATAAAAGAAGCGTCTATGGTACAAGAGGGGCCTTCCCCCCATCCTCAAACAAAATAGTGTTTCAGGAAGTGCCCATTTACTGGGCCTCCAAAGATCTTTGTATCGTCTAGATTGTGCAGGATGAATGTGTTGTTGTTCAGAACTTCAACCACCTTAGAGGGGATGAACTAGAGGTTGTCGAATTTACCGTGCTTGGACTTGTCATCCCTTCTGGCATCCCACCTCAAAACCAGGTCACCTTTCTGAAAAATCTCCTTCTTGGTTTTCTTATCAAAGGATGATTTGATCTTTCTCTGGTATGCCTCTGTCCGCTGATCAAGTGCTTCTCTTCTCTGTTGAACTTCTATAATCTGGAAGATTCTCCGTTGGATGTCATTGGGCTCCTCAATATCCTCCTGCAAGAATTTCAGGACTGGTATACCAAGATGAGTAGGAAAAATGACATGTATGCCATAAACAAGATAGAATGGTGAGGTTCCTAGAGACTTCTTAGTGCTGATCCTGTCTGCCCATAAGGAATATTTGATTTTAGAGTCCCAGGATTTCTTGCTTTCAGTCGAAATCTTTTTAATGATCTTGATGAGAGTCTTGTTTGATGATTCTATGAGGCCATTTCCCTTAGGGTAATAGGGTGTGGAATGTTTCAAGAAAATGTTGTGACTACCACATAAGTTAATCATGGATTTGGACTTGAAATCTTGGGCATTGTCCATTACAAGATTGTTGGGGAAACCAAATTTGGCAAAAATATTAGTTTCCAGGAAATTCATAATTACCATGTTAGTGGCATTCCTGGTGGCCACAACCTCAATCCATTTGGTGAATTAGTTGGTGGTAGTGAGGATCCACTTGTGTTTTCCACTAGAGGGTGGATTTATTTCTCCTATGAAGTATAACCCCCATTGCTGAAATTGACTACTGGCATTGATAGGTTTTAGGGGAAGTGATAGTCAATTTTGTTTCCCTGCAAATATTTGACATTCATTGTAGGCTCTAACAGTGGAAAACACATAAGAGAAAAGGGTGGGCCAGTAGTATCCTTCCCTCAGGATATTGAGCGATGTGGCCTCCCAATGTTGGTGCCCTCCACACACTCCTATGTGTATTTCTACCGTGACTTGTTTGGCTTCATTTTCATCAAGGCATTTCAATAGAATGCCAACAAGATCCCTCCAATACAAGATCTAGTTTGAAATGTAGAATTTTACAGATTTCAATTTGAGAGACCTGGCCTTCGTCTTCTTGACATCTGGTGGACATTCAAGATGTTGCAGAAAATAGATGATGTTTTTATACGAGGGTGAAGAGGAGTAGTTTTCAAATACCTGTAAGTTGTCTTGTCTAGGTTGTATGATGGGTGCATCTGATTGGGTGAAGATTTGATGCAATTCTAGCACCTTACAGTTTGATTCTGATAGCAATTTGTCTAGTCCTTTGCCCTTGATCAGCTTGGTGGGCCTTATGTGTAAGTCATGCTCCAATAGTTTGACAATCCATTTTCCTCTTTGACACTACTGCTAGGAACAAAGGCCTTTATGCTAGAATATAGTACATAAACCCTAAAGGCCTTGAGTGCTTTGACCAACGCATAAGCCTTCTCTTCTAATATATCATACTTGATCTCAGCATCTCAGAGGGCTCTGCTAAAAAAGGCTATGGGCTACTCATGCCCTTCTTCATTTTTCTTCAGCATTACAACAAAAATTGTTTCATCTGAGGCAAAGGAGAAGATGAATAAAGCTTTGGTATAGTCAGGACTGGCCAATACAGGTGCTTTGACTAAAGCTTGCTTGATTGTTTGGAAATATGATTTTTCCTTCGAGGACCATTTTATCACAACATCTTTCTTCAACATGTTAGTAATGGGCTTCAAAATTTCAGCAAAATTTGGCACAAAACGTCGGAGGAAGTTTATCTTACCAATAAAAGACTGGACACCCTTTTTATTTCTAGGGATCTCAATTTGTTGAATGGCACAAACCCTCTTTGGATCAATTTTTATGCCTCTGTTTGATATGATGTGTCCCATGAGTTTCCCTTCTGGCATGGCAAAGTGATACTTCCTAGGATTGAGAGATATCCCATACCTCCTGCATTTCTTGAAAACCTGCTCCAAATGATGCAAATGTTCCTCATCAGACTTGGAGAAAATGGTAATTTTATCTAGGTATATGACCATAAATTTTTCTTTCTCCCCCACAAAAGCTATGTCCATGGCCCTCTGAAAATTGGCTCTTGTGTTCATCATCCCAAAGGGCTTCTTGCCATACATGAATGTTCCCCATGGGGCGGTGAATGTTGTTTTTTCTTTGTCTTCCTCACAAACTGTTATCTAGTTATAACCAGAGTATCCATCCAGCAAGGAAATTCTGTGTGCACCTACCACCCTCTTTAAAATATGATCCATCTTGGGGAGGGGTAATTTTCCTTCAAAGAACACTTGAGATTTCTGAAATCAACACATAAGCGTATCTCCCCACTTTTCTTCCTTATAGGTACTAAGCTGGCCACCCAGTTTGAATACCTCAATGGTACAATAATCTTGGCATCCAACATTCTTTTTAGCTCCTTTTCAATTATGGACATTAACATGGGATTAAATTGTCGAATCTTCTGTCTGAGTGGCTTGGAGCCAGGTTTTAGAGGGATTTTGTGCTGGATGATGTCAGTATCAAATGTTTTCAAATCTTCATAGGACCATGAAAAAGTATCAACAAAATTTTTAATGAGACTGACATACCTGTCTTTTTGTTTTGCAGTTAAAGTTTTGGACAACTTGATGATCTTGGGATTGCACTCTATCACCTCCTCTTCTTGATTCTCCATGGAAGTTTCGTTGTAAACATCATTGTTGCCGAACAATATTTCCAAAAGAACTAGCCCCTTTGGAATAGGGTTGGTTTTCATCTCCACAATATCATGACCGACCACTGTCTTCAGCAGATGAGAGGCTTGTTGATCTTCAAATTTCTCATTTTCACCTTCTTGACTTTCTTGATCAATGGAGATATTGGAAAATTCCTCTATGGTGTGTAGAAATCTCTGCAACTCTAAATCGTCACTAAAGACTTGCCAGTGCTTTATGTTGTTGGGATGGTTCTTCTATGTTTGATTTCCACCTGATATTTAATATTTGGACCAAAGGGAGGCCTAAACGTGATGGAAGCTAAGGCTAGAGAATCAACTTTGTGATTCTGTTCTCTGGGGATGAAAGAAATGTTAAATGCTAGAAATAAATTATCGATTAGGTCCGATACCTTGTTTATGTACTGCTTGAGCCTCTGTTTCTTAGTTTGATAGATATTCCTCACTTGATTGATGAACAAATAAGAATCACCAAAAACTTCTTAACAATCAATGGCCATGACTTTGGCATCCCTCAATCCCAATACCAGAGCTTCATATTTAGCTATATTGTTAGTAGTCTTAAACTCCATCTTATAAGAGAGGGTTATTACTTCTTTTGAAGGGGAAATGAGGGGAATACCTGCACCAGATCCTTCTTTTGATGAAGATCCATCGAAGTACATCTTCCACACCTTGTTTTGTTGACTAGTCATCGACTGATCTCTTCGTTGGCTAACTTATATTTCAGGTTCATCATCATTTAAATGAAAAACAGATGAACCAATCCCATCCTCAATAGTATAAATGGGGTGATTTCTTTGGTTCTGATGATCATTGACTATGTAGGATAACCTTACCTCTCTGTATAGCCTCATGTTCTCACCACCAAACACAGGAATGGTGGCATATGTGAGGTCCATTTGCAATGATACTCCAACCTTCTTAGCCCAAGTTCTGAATAAGAGCATGCCAAACTTTGAGGGAATGTCAGCCACCACAATTTCCATCACTACACTCTTCATGAGTAATTGTGCTAGAGAAACCACCATATCCTTTATCAATCCTAGGAATTTTACTTTCTTAGAATCAAAGGAGTACAGGTCTTGGTAAGGCTTGGTAATCTCCAGACCTAGTTCTTCCATAACAAATTTGGGAATGACATTGTGAGAGGCTCCTGAGTCCATAAGACAGTTGTGTAGGATCTTATCATGGACATTCAAAGATATATAGAAAGGAGGAGAAGCATCAGATCCATCCTCAATATATGGGCCCACGGTAATGGCTGGGTTTTCATCCTGTAGACTAATAACATCAAAAGGTACACTAGAAAGAGTAGGTTGCAGAACTTTCATGATGGATTTCTTGAAAGGTTCATTTTTTAACAATTCTGTCAAAGGTACAGAAATCTTGATTCTTCTCAGTTCATGTTCCAGGATGAAATAAGTTGGTGGCTTATCGGGTTCCTTTATTTCAGGGGAAAGATGTTTTGATAGCGGAGATGACTGAGCTTTAGATGACATACCTTTATTTGGAATTGGCTTGGGAGGAGCTTCTACTTGTTTTCTTTGATCAAAGGTGGTGGATTTGGAAGCCCCATTTCTCATCCTCAAATCGTATTTATTCTTGGGTTGACCTTGGATAACTCCCTCCTCCTCTATCTGATCATCAAATTGATTTGACAATTATGATACCTCATATTATTGTTATGTTAAGTGACTAGTATAATAATCTTTCTCATTGAAAAGCATAACAATATCATCCACAACATCATTTTCATCATCTATCTCCTCAATATGATTGTTTTGGAAAGGGGGAACTACCCTTTGATCATCAACATTTCTCCTTTCCCTCTGCATTACTTGGGGAGCATCATTAGGCCTTCTGAATTGGTTCTGATTTCTATTACCCAACCCTTGAAAGGTTCTGTTTGGCTATTTGGATTCCCATTTTATCTTAGTTATCTCAGAAGTCAGATCCTTTAAGTTTTGGATCAGATGTGGCTGATTTGGAGGAGGTAGGGTCATCCTCTCTCTATTTTTTCTTCTCTTTATCAGATCTAGTCTTTAATATGTCTGATGCCAAAATATTAGATTCAACCACGATGGCTTCTTCCTGCATGGATAACAATGTGATTGATCTTCTCTCTCTCAGGAGGAGGGAGAAATCTACATCAAATGCATTAGCATAAGTGATCTTGGCAGAGGCTTCAGTTGGTTTGATTTCATCTGGGATTCTACCATACATTTTATTGAATCTCTTGGTGAAGTCTGAAATGGATTCACCATTCTTTCTCTTTAAAGCCACAAATTTAGTGATGTAATAGAGATTATCTCTGCTATCTCCCCATTGTTTTATAAAAGCTTAATCCAACACTTCAATATCTGCAATGGAGGCTGGAGGAAGACTTCTGAACCATTTCATGACCTCCACATCCAAACTATGTACAAACAACCTCATCCACACATCTGAATAATCAATGTTAAAGTTGTCTGCAAAAATGTAAAAGGCTACTAGATGTTCTTTGATAGTTATTTCACCTTCCCCGTTATATCTTGGTAGATATTTCATGTAGTCTATGGTTGGGAGTTCATGTAAAACTACAGGTAGCACTAAGGGTGCATATCTGACATCAATTATGACATCCATCTTGTTAACGACCATGGCTTGAACAATAGGAGTTTGCAAATTTCATGTATTCTATGGTTGGGAGTTCATGTAAAACTACAGGTAGCACTAAGGGTGCATATCTGACATCAATTATGACATCCATCTTGTTAACAGCCATGGCTTGAACAATGGGAGATACAAGAGTGGATGCAGGATTGTATGTTGAAGTGGAATCAAGAGTAGGAGATGTCTGAGCCCCTTTGGGATTATGATTCTCAGGGATAGCAAATTCAAGTTGTTTGTGATGATGCTTTTAAGTATTTCCTTGGTGTGAAGCTTTACCCTTGAGGGGGGAAGTGTATCTCCGAGCTACAATATATTTTATTAGTTGCCTTTCTATATCAGAGCCTACTGTGTTATTCTCAAGGTTAGAATAAACCTTCTTGGATTTTTTGTTTTCAAATTTGGATCTGTTGAATCCCTTTCTGGGCGCTAGTATTTATTTTTTAAATTTTACTCAGTGAAGTCACCAGGTGAAAGATGGCAGTGTATCTGTGTCTGATATTTGTTCACCATCAAAGGTCAGAGCTGATCAATTGTCTTTCTCCCAGGGAAATATATTTTGTTACTCCGTTCCCGAGCAACGACGCCAGAAGATGTTGGTCCTAAGGTCTGCAGCTGACTGCTAAAGGGAAAAGCTAGGCCACCTATCAGTTTAGAATGATTGTTTCTTCAAATTTTCGTTTGTTGGTCAGAGGGTTATTCTATCAAGACAAAGGAAAGGTTGGGTTGGAAGAAAGATATGGATGAGGGCCCTCCTTGGCTGATGGCACACTAATGACAGACCAGTGAAATAATAGAAAACAAAAGGAGACAACAAACTAAATGAATAATCTGTTGCAAGAAGTTCAATACTTAAAATATGATTCCAAGAGATGAAACATGTATCAAAACACAATAACTCCCATAGGTTGCAAGAAAAATGAATCTTCACCAAAGCATTAGTTGTTTGAAAGATTGCATATCAGTAAAAATAAGTCATACAATAGCTGAAAGGAAATGAAATGTACATTGCACAAATCAGAAACTGCATTCAAGGTAAGAATAAAAACACATGAGGAGTTGAATGAAACACTGTCATCAAGAGTATGTTCACCAGGTAGAGAGCTTTAATCCATGCATAAAACGGGTCCAACCAGTCTGTTGTATTTCTATTCCTTCCCCCAAAATCCCAACCATTACAATATCCAAAAGCGAACTATTTAAAGAGTTGGAAGGGTTCTCGTCCTTAGGGGACTAAGACCTAAATTTAGCTAACTGTTCATAAATCAAATTATAAATTTCACTAAGACATTGGACTTAATCAACAAGAGTGGCTCTTATCACACATAGAAGACCATTCTTGCATATAATCTAGGAGAATACTGGACTTAATCAAATAAAAACTACTACTGTCTCTGAGACAAAACTGATCCCTGTGATGGAGGAACTGAATTGGCCAAAAATAGGGCTCGGAGTGATAGAGAAGAGATCTGTGTTGAACAATGTCTTGTCTGCGAGATGTTGGAGGCCACTAGAGATAACCAGCTATATGAGCAGTTTGCTGAAGTGTTTCTGGAACTAATCTGCATCGATTTGTGACTGAGACTTAAGTCTCTATCTATGTCTGAGATTTCAAAAGCTAAGCACAATCCATCTCAAATTTACTTGACCCTTCTCCTCATTGTCACTGTGATGAAATGGTGGTGAACAAGAAGACATGGATGTAGGCGTCCAATAGAAAGACAGTATGAGTGGACACGAGGGTAGGTGAGATATGAATACATATGTCAAAAAGTGAGAGGAGGTGTGAATATGATGGAGGCATCAAAAGTATGGTGTTGGTGATGTGTAGTGAAGGATACAGGTGGTGTGCAGAGAGAGGAGGTGTATATAGGTTGGGAAGTGAATGGAAGAATAGGTGGTGAAAGGTGAGTGGGGCGGTATTAAAAGACAATCCGGTAGGAACTCGAAGGGGGTGGGGGTAGGCGGTGTTGGCCCTTGACCAAGTTTTGAGGATTCTTGGTTATGTTTGACCTATTCTTGGGACTTTGATAGGATGTCAAAGGTGGAGCGCAAGATGAAGAAGATATTGCGGGATGTTGACCCCTTTTTAGGGTCTTTTTGGGTTTTGGGATTATGTAACGGGTATGGGAATGTTGGCCCATGGGTTTACCCATATGTAGGCCCAATTTTGTAATATATATAGAAGACTAGGCGATGTAATGAGGAGTCAGTTGTAAGTAGTGCTAAGTGATAGTGTTTGATCTATGTGATCAAGAGTTGTAAGTTCTTTGTGCATACTGTGTGAGGCTTGCAAGGCTAAGTGCAAGTAACTGTAAGAGACTGTGAAAGGCTTGGTGTTGTACCCTATCTTGAAGAAGGAGGATCTGGTGGAGTGCACGCAGATATCCTGTCTTCTACGGAGTAGAATTTTGATGCTATGTGCGTGTAAAGAGCTTGACCAAAGATAATAAAGAATATAAGAGTTGGTGGATGTAGCCCCAGGGTGGGGGTGAACCATGGTTTAGCTACACTGTAAACTAAGATTGGATATTGATGAACTGTAACTGCTAAGTGCCATGTTAAGGTGTTATAATCACAAATCTATGTCCCAACTAAGGTTGCAAACATTTGAGTCCTGCAACCACCCCTACCTCTAGCTCGGGTGAGACTTCATCTACTTTGCAGGTGTTGCCGAAAGGGTTGATAGTTAGGGTTTTGTTGGTGCATTTTTGTAACGTTGAACCCTGGGTCTGCCTCTGTGCCAACAAAGGGTTCCGTTTTCGGGACCTGAAACTATGATTGTTGGGAACTGAGGAAGAAGAATCTTTGTGCAAAGATCCGACCTGAAACTATGATTGCTGGGAACTGAGGAAGAAGAAGCTTTGTGCAAAGATACAACTTGAAATTGTGATTTCCAGGAACTAAGGAAAAAGAAGCTTTGTGCGAAGATCTGAACTGAAAAAGAGAAAAGTTTTGTGCATAGAACTGTTTCCCTAGTACTTAGTACTACTTGATCTGTGGAGCTCTGTGCCAAGAGGAAGGGTCAGATCTGAAGAAAAGAGGCCAGATATGAAGAAAAAGAGGTCGGATTTGAAGAAAAGAGGTAAGATCTGGGAGCTTTGTGCCCTGATAAAAGTGAAAGTGAGACTAAAGAGGTAAGATCTAAAAGCTTTGTGCTCTAATAAAAGAAGTCTTGATTAAAAGGGTAAGATATGGAAGTTTTGTACTTTGTTAAAGGTAAGAATAGTGAAAAGTTTTAGATCTGTAAGCTTTGTGCTCTGTAGAAGTAAGATAAGTGGAAATTTGTGTTTCTAGAATATGGATCTAGGTATGTTTGATAAATTCTGTCCTAGCCTGAAAACTAGGGCACTGATAGATGAACGAAGATTTGATATAAGTAGATATGATAAGAATAGTGAAAGATATGTTATTCCTATGCATAGAAAGAATGTTTGGACTAACAAATGGATGCAGGATCCTAGAAATAATTTGTTGCAGGTTAGCTACTATGATCCTAGTGCGCGGTACAGTAAAGGCTGGGGATCATTTAATAGAAAATGAGGATTAACCCTTTTTTACAGTTGCAGAAGACTGGGACATCTGGCTAAGGATTGTCCTGGTAGAATACCTAGTTGCCTTTGTTGTAAATCTATGGACCACGAAGTTTTAGATTTCCCTAGAATGATTGCTAAGCTTGAAAGAATGAATATGAGACAAGAAGACCATGAGAAAGGTTAAGAATCTAAGACCATGGCAAAACTCCAGAAAGAATCAGAGACTGTATTGCTGCAAATGAAATAAACTCTGAATGCCCACTGACATATCATCTTATCAGAGATCTTCAAAGAAAAATAATGCATATAAGAAAGAATAGGAGACTTTGACATCGACTGTGTTCTAGATGAAGAAACATAGGTGAATATTATGACAGAAAGAACTTGGGAAACTTTAGGAAATCCTGCTATGATTCCTTCATTGGGAAGAATAGGACTATTTAGAGGAAATATGATAAACATATGTGGAAGGCTCACCCAGATATCTATGAGTACCAATGGAACTTCAACAGAGGAAGAATTTGAAGTTGTTAAATTTATTGAGAACAACGCCCCATTTTCTATATTACTAGGAAAACCTTGGATTTAAAGAGATCAGGCCAGAAGGAAGGAAGAATAAGTCTTAGAATAGAAGAAGCAAGATTTGAAAGATTTCATGACTAGGAGGATCGCACACTTGATCGAAGAACAGGAGAACTGAGTGAAGCTATTTAAAACCAGAGACTTGGATGTCGAAGTGGGAAGAACACTAGAAGACCCACAGAAGACTGAAGTACCTATTCCAGATATAGATGAAGTATTACCCCTGATTTCTAGGAAAGAATATCAACAACATGAAGTTACTATGCCAAGAGGAGATAAGAATCATAATGAAAAAAATGAAAACCAAGACGAAACTCACTGGGAAAAAGGCTAGAAAGCTAAGTAAGAAGATAGATAAGATCGAAAAGTTACAGAAGGTTCCAGAGGGAACTTCACAGAAGGAAAATTTGCAAAACTGGAACTTCGTTGGGATATCAGAATGACGTCACATGGAACTTCACCATGGAGAAGTAATATAGTCACTGGGAATAGTATAACCATTAAATCGACGACTCGAATGGGTAGAAAGGCATTTATGGTCAGAAATTTCACCACCAGACCGTTGGAACCATGCCAGAACGGGCAGAGTTGAGTTAATAAAGGATTCTCACTCATTGCAAGAGATCCTTTGCCAAGTTATCTATTTATTCTATCAAAACACACACAAAGAACATGATACACCCAGACCCAGCAGAAGGAATAAGATTGAATTGGTCCAATACTTAAGCAGCGCCTCAGGAAAGACTACTTCAGTATCACCTGACTGAGGGGGTGATAATGAAGTAGAAGGGATGAATGGAAAGGAATATGAGAAAAATCAAGGTGAAGTAACACCGCCTAGATATGAGGCTGATCCCCTGAAGAAGAGGAAGGTTTCTCACTTGAAACCCACTTCTCGAAAGAAATCCAGACCCACTTTGAAAAAAATGTAGACTGTACTCACTATCAACGATTTTGACTTCATCATAGTAGCTCTAAACTATGCTTAGTTGGAAATAATGGAGAAACAAGAAGCCAAACAGGAGGAAATGTACGATAGAATTGAGTTCGAACTCCGAGGGGTACAACAGGCCCTTCAGTCAAGTTGCGCAGTCTCCACTGCGCCCTTGTCATCAGGAGAACCAGAGTTAGGAGATGAGCCAATCCAACTCCGCCGACTAGCTGATGCGGTCGAAGCTTGCCTTTGTTGCGCACAAGAAGAAATAGAACAAGCCACTGAGGCCTTGAAGAAAGTGCAAGGAGTAATTGTAGAAAAACGCAGAGCTACAGAACAGGAGAAGGTTTCTCTCCAGGAAAAATTTGAAGAAGAGAAAGCACATATACAATAAGAAAAGGAACAATTGCTCATAGAGAAAATCGAAGTGAAAGAAGCAGTCAACATAGAACTTCACTTTGTGACAGGATTAGAAACACAGGTAGAATACTGAGTCACGCATCAAGTAGAGCAGCTTGCGGAAGCTATCCAACAACTACAACAAAAAATAACAGACTTAGAGCTCCGCACTGTGCCAGACACCTCGCAGGATGTAAGAGATCAAAGAGAAGAAACTGCCCGGAGCATAGTTGAAAGAATAAAAGTCCTTTCCATGGAATGAAAGCAACTGATGGATCACAGTGCCCAGACGTATGAGGGACTCACTGAGAATCCATAATTGAAGGCATTGGATTCACAGCTCTAGGAAGCGAAGCAACAAACAGAGACAATACTGACGCAGTTGAAGCCCGTGTCAGCTGTGGAAAGAATGAAGCAATCCCAGGAGCAGCGCAATGCCCAATAGCAGGTCCACACCATTCAGAGCAGAGTTATGGAAGTAACTCATAGGTTCCAACCTGTACACGATGAGGATTGCCAATTATTCACAGATATCGAAGGTCGACGAGTAGAACTAGAGCAAGTCATCACTGTAGCTGAACAATGCCTAGAGGGACCTGTCAACGAAGTATTCATCCAGGAGTTCATTGAACAGGAGGCCATGGCACAAAAACAAGTCAAAGAAGCTCAATCCAAGCTCGAGGATTTTGAAGAAGAACTAATCATATTAGAGTGAC
This sequence comes from Picea mariana, assembly GCA_032191745.1. Taxonomy (NCBI): domain Eukaryota; kingdom Viridiplantae; phylum Streptophyta; class Pinopsida; order Pinales; family Pinaceae; genus Picea; species Picea mariana. The sequence continues at coordinate 5,049 of JASDQU010198032.1, read as the reverse complement.
TTAGGATGAGTCACATGTGAGTGTTGAGGGCCTGTTGTCCCTTGACCAGGTTTTGAGGATTCTTGGTTATGTTTGACCTATTCTTAGGACTTCGACAGGCTGTCGAAGGTGGAGAGCAAGATGAAGTAGAGATATCGAGATCTCGGTCCCTTTTTAGTGCCTTTTTGGGTTTTGGGATTATGTAATGGGTATGGGAATGTCGGCCCATGAGTTTACCCATGTTTAGGCCCGATTTTGGAATATATATAGAAGACTAGGCTATGTAATGAGGAGTCATTTGTAAGTAGTGCTAAGTACTAGCGTTTGATATATGTGATCAAGAGTTGTAACTGATTTGTGCATACTGTGTGAGGCTTGCAAGGCTAAGTGCAAGTAACTGTAAGAGACTATGAAAGGCTTGGTGTTCTACCCTATCTCAAAGAAGGAGGATTTGGCTGAGTGCGTGTAGATCTCCTGTCTTCTGCAGAGTAGGATTTTGATGTTATGTTCCTGTAAATATCTTGACCAAATATAATAAAGAAGAGAAGAGTTGGTGGACGTAGCCCCAGGGTGGGGGTGAACCATGGTTTAGCTGCGCTGTAAACTAAGACTAGATATTGATGAAATGTAACTGCTAAGTGCCCTGTTAAGATGTTACAATCACAGATATGTGTCCTAGCTAAGGTTGCAGACATCTAAGTCCTGCAACCACCCCTGCCTCTACCTCAGGTGAGACTTCATCTTCTTTGTAGGTGTTGCTGAAAGGGTCGATAGTTAGGGTTTTGTTGGTGCGCTATTGTAGCGTTGAACCCTGGGTATGCCCCTGTGCCAACATGCAGTAAACAGTTTAGAGAGGGGGGGGGGGTCCAAGTTCTTGAGGATCTGCCACGATAGGTAGGTCTTGCAGTGGGGAAACCACTTACTCAAACCCCCCCACCGTTAAAGGCCACCGCTGATGGAGATTAGCATGGGGGTTATTTGAGGACAAGTTTCGGGTGGTGAGAGGAGTGAGAGTAGTGAGTGGAATGCGTGGAGGTGATGTGATGTCTTGATTTCAAACTCCATGGGGTTCTGCAACCCTGAATGGATGAGATTCGTCGGATGATTTGCTTGGTGGATCTTACCATTGAAAATTTCCCTGTTCATTTGGACAATCTGAGTTTGAAATAAATCACTTTGGATCACTGCATTTGTCTACGGGCCTTTCCTGTGCATACAAAAATGCTTGGTCAACCTGTTGTCAGCTCAATCAATGGAAAACATGATGACAAGAAATTCGAATCAAGTCCGTTGTATATTTTATCCTTCAAGAAAGACAGAAACAAAAATGCGCAAAGACTAAAAAATGAATAAGGACCAAGACACTCTGTAATGGGAAAATGACTCAACCAACTAGAAAAAAGAAAATTGATGATGGCCTAGGGTTACAAGAGAGGAAAATAAGGGGATGCAAACCTAGGTTGAAACACGTGGGAAGACCTCGACCATGAGATTTGAAAGAATTTAGAAGGTTGTATGTCTGGTTCTGACGTGGCTCACTAACGTCATCGAGGGTGACGTGGAACTGCAACTAAGGTGCCATGTGTCACCGGGATATGGAAGATTCATAGAATCCTTATGCCTAATAGAGCATGACACATGTCACCCCTTAAAGAGGACATGTGTCACCCCTGGTCCTCGCCGCATGTCAGACTCTGGTTCGTGCATGCCTGACCAATGTGGTTGGTGATATGATCGGGACTCCAGGACTTCGAGAGTTCGAAAGATTTGGGGCATAGTATAGTAGGGAGGCATTCAACCTCGATCACCTATTTTCGAATGACGAAACGTTCAACGTCGAATGTCGATTTTTGAATGCCAAAATGTTCAATGTCGATTGTCAATTATTGAACACCGAAACGTTGAACGTTGATTATCGATTGATGAACACCGAAATGTAGAACTTTGATCACTGATTTTCAAATGTCGAAACGTAGAACATCGATCGCTAAATGGCCAAGGCCATGTGGAGAGATTTGAGGACATTGGGGAGTATACGTGCAATAAGAAATGGTTCTCTTAGTTTCGAATGCTGAAGACCCCAACTAATAATGCCCGGATAACTTCGGAAGGCCATATCTTGGAAACTAGAGGTCGGATTAGAGCCGATAACAGTTTTTAGAAAGCTATGGATGAGTAGAAGAGGATGGAGACCTCAAAGATATTATTTGGGATGATTTGAATGAGCACAAATTTGATTCCCCATCCCTAGAAAGAGTATTTAGGGGTCAGGTGTATTACACCTCCTTAGTTGGTGCCCTGAGATATTGAGCTCAGTACTATTGTTGGACCCCACATGTATATCAGAGAGCTATAGCACAGAGAAAACCCTTGTCTGTAGAAACCCTTCATACCCTAACTCTTGGGATGGAAACAAAAACAGTACATACAAGATCTATTTTTGCGCAATTGTGACTCCTACATTCGAGTTGTGAAATTACTACACATTTCTTCATGTTAAGAATTTGGGCATTTCAACACTGTAGTATTCTTAAATCGGAGTATAACTCTGCACTAGTTAATATATATATATATATATATATATAACT
>JASDQU010198027.1:12652-26942 GCA_032191745.1 Picea mariana | reverse complement strand
GTAAAAACAATATTCTGGTCTTGTCGGCCATTTTTTATGACCTAAAATTAATTAAGGTCATTGATACACTATATATTGAGGGTTTTCACTCATTTTGACAGAATTCATCACTCACTCTCCTAGTGAGGTCTGATTTTTGCGCCCTATTAGGGTTATTGGTTGTTTTGAGGAAGGCACACTTGTTTGGAGAGGATATTTTTGGCAACTTATGGTGTTTTTCTTGAAGGAAGGTTTACAACTAGGGTTTGCATGCTATTTTCTTGGTGATTTGTAAGTATTTTTCTGCAAAACTTCTTGATTGAATGGTTTTAGTTTAATTTCTTGCATTTATTTATAAATATTGCTTAATCAAAACCCTAGGGGACAAACACACAAGTAGGTCGTTGTCTCATGTCCCCTGATAGAAAAACCTTTTAGCCATTAAAGAAGAAGAAGAGAGCCTAGCCATTGCTACACTCTTTCTTTCTTCTTCCCTTAAGCTAGCCATACCTTTAAACTTCAAGAGGAAGAGGATGTCCCATGCCTAGGTTATCTACACCTAGGGCTGTTTTTCTTTTAGGGTTTGATGAAAGAGCCTTGCCTTTGCAACACTCTCCCTCTTTAAACTCTCTTGTCTTGATTTTACTTGTCTTTGAGCTAACTGATTGCCGGGAAGGAGGAGAGAGCACGAGGCCTTGCTTAAGCAACACTAGAGTGAGCCTCTCTCCCCTAGGGTTTTGTCTTTAAGGCCCTGCTATTGCAGCACCTTGAAACCTTTCCCTCTTGTCCTTTGAATCTCATCCCCTTCAACTTGTGCATCCTTCACCTTTTGACTCCATCACCCTAGGCACTGATCTTTAGCCTCCAACATTGAAGTGAAAGTGATTAAAACAACTCTCAAACTCTTATAAATTGAAACCCTAACTAATTACTAACCCTAAAAAAAGCTGATGTCATCCTTGGTTATTCCATCTTGACGCAACAAGTTCTCTTTATAGGCAATTGGATGATGGTTCAAAGCATTTATTGAATAAGGGATTGATTTGACACACTGATTGCTACATCATCTTGGTATTTATTGATGAATTGATATTATTTTATTATTGTATTAACAAACATTGATCTTGTCAATATCTATTGCTTATATATTGATATTAGATAGTTATATGAAGTACTAACCCTTTGAATCATAGCCTGCATGTATTAGTCTGTTGTTGCTTTGTTCCGGGTAGGTGTTCTCATTTGGGCCTACACTTCATTATTGGTTGTTTAGTCGGACTATCTGCTCTTGGTGGTGACCTGTGAAGAGGGAATTTCACTTTGACCTTTATACCTTAGCCTCTTCAAAACTCCAAGTTACTGGGGACGTCTCCCCTGGGCCTAACCTCCCTAAAGAGAAAGAACCTCCCCATCGTGGTGACATTGGGTGGGGTGGGTTCCTGTTATGCCAATTTGGCCTCTATCTTTTAGCCTTTTGACCTAGCTACAAACTGTGCGATAACAGTCACATCAGTGGAAAATAAGGGAAGGAGCTAGCAACGCTAGGCTCCAGTTCGGAGTTTCACGAGTTGTGAAAATCGAGGTGACTCGCAGTAGAACTTTCGAAGTGCGAAGTTGCGAAGTGCCTTCTGGATAGGCGTAAGGTCACCGCCGGTGGTCACGTGAAAAGAAGAGGCTTAGCAAGNTTGACTCCATCACCCTAGGCACTGATCTTTAGCCTCCAACATTGAAGTGAAAGTGATTAAAACAACTCTCAAACTCTTATAAATTGAAACCCTAACTAATTACTAACCCTAAAAAAAGCTGATGTCATCCTTGGTTATTCCATCTTGACTCAACAAGTTCTCTTTATAGGCAATTGGATGATGGTTCAAAGCATTTATTGAATAAGGGATTGATTTGACACACTGATTGCTACATCATCTTGGTATTTATTGATGAATTGATATTATTTTATTATTGTATTAATAAACATTGATCTTGTCAATATCTATTGCTTATATATTGATATTAGATAGTTATATGAAGTACTAACCCTTTGAATCATAGCCTGCATGTATTAGTCTGCTGTTGCTTTGTTCCGGGTAGGTGTTCTCATTTGGGCCGACACTTCATTATTGGCTGTTTAGTCGGACTATCTGCTCTTGGTGGTGACCTGTGAAGAGGGAATTTCACTTTGACCTTTATACCTTAGCCTCTTCAAAACTCCAGGTTACTGGGGACGTCTCCCCTGGGCCTAACCTCCCTAAAGAGAAAGAACCTCCCCATCGTGGTGACATTGGGTGGGGTGGGTTCCTGTTACGCCAATTTGGCCTCTATCTTTTAGCCTTTTGACCTAGCTACAAACTGTGCGATAACAGTCACATCAGTGGAAAATAAGGGAAGGAGCTAGCAACGCTAGGCTCCAGTTCGGAGTTTCACGAGTTGTGAAAATCGAGGTGACTCGCAGTAGAACTTTCGAAGTGCGAAGTTGCAAAGTGCCTTCTGGATAGGCCTAAGGTCACCGCCGGTGGTCACGTGAAAAGAAGAGGCTTAGCAAGAAAAGCTAGCGCCCATTGTGAAGTTTTCTCAGGAAGGGAAAGGGCACCAAAGGGATTAGTGCGTGGAGGTTTTCTCAGTAACTGCCAGAACGGAGTGATTGTATCTGCCAGAGAATTCGAGGAGCTGCAGGGTGATCGCCAGAGGAGCTGAAGAGTCTCGAGGTAACTGCCAGTGGAATGAAGACTCATCATAGAGACGATTGACAGATGGAAAAACGTCGAAGATTGTAACTGCCAGAGAGGCCAAAAAATCTCAGGATAACGGCCACTGATGAAGAACAGACTCGACATAATCGCCAGACAGGACGAAGAGTTAGTTGTATGATCTGGCAGAGGACTTGGTATGATAAATATATGCAGAACAGAGAAGAGATGGTTGCTTTTGTTGAGATTTATTCATGCGGGTAGAAGCATGCTATGCGCAGCAGCTGAAGCGCACAGAAGAGGCGTAGCGCATAGAATGGAAATGTTGCACAGAGCATAAAGCGCAGAAGAAAGACATAGAACATAAATGCATATCTGAGAGAGGAAGAGAAAGCCGAGGTGCGCATGCAGAGACAACAGAAGAACATAAAACTCAAGAAGATGCGAGCAGGAAGACACTGATGTAGGCAGAGTAGAGCAGTGTAGCAGAACAGTGATGAGACTGGTAAGCCATTGACAAAAACTATATCACTGTAATAAGTTTCTGTAACGAAGTTTTTATAATCAGGGTGGTAGGGAGGTGCAAGGGAGGACTGTTGTCCTCAGAGTTTCAAGTGGGTGCTTGAACACAAGGAGTCGTAGCTTCCATCTGGTTGCAGCCAGAAAAACCAGGGTGGTAGGGTGGTGCAAGGGAGAACTATTGTTCTCTGTTATACAGGTTGGTGCCTATGTGACTGGAAGTTGGTGCTTCTATCCAGTTGGTGCTGGAACACTCAGGGAGTTGGTGCTTCCTTCTAATGGGTGCTAGAGAAACCAGAGAGTTGGTGCTCTCAGCAAGTTGTTGCTTGTAAAACAGAGGTGGTAGCCTCAAAAGGAGTTGGTGCTCATAAGAATGATAATGTANAGGGAGGACTGTTGTCCTCAGAGTTTCAAGTGGGTGCTTGAACACAAGGAGTCGTAGCTTCCATCTGGTTGCAGCCAGAAAAACCAGGGTGGTAGGGTGGTGCAAGGGAGAACTATTGTTCTCTGTTATACAGGTTGGTGCCTATGTCACTGGAAGTTGGTGCTTCTATCCAGTTGGTGCTGGAACACTCAGGGAGTTGGTGCTTCCTTCTAATGGGTGCTAGAGAAACCAGAGAGTTGGTGCTCTCAGCAAGTTGTTGCTTGTAAAACAGAGGTGGTAGCCTCAAAAGGAGTTGGTGCTCATAAGAATGATAATGTACAGAAAATAAAGACTACTTATCATATCAAGAAGAAGTTTTTCCCTTTATGGGTTTCCTTAGGAAATATGTCTCTGTATATTTCATGTGTGTGATTGATGTTGAATATTCTATTGCTTACTTCTGTGCATTATTGTGATCATCATTGAGTGTTCTGTAAAGAGTTTAAAATGGGCATAATTGTTTAAGCACAGTAACCACTGATTCACACCCCCCTGCTCCCTCTCAGTTGTCCAATACAGTTAGCATCAAGCCGCCATTCACTCACAGGTGTGTACTTGTGGTGAAAGATCCTAGTGTTGTCTTTGTCCTAGTCATGGTGATTTGACAAGGAATAATAAAGACTCAAGATGCTATATGCTATTACACACGGACCCAAAGTGAGCCTAATCTTAGAGAGAGTTAATTGGCTCAGAGGGAGAGCCGCATAAATAGTTTCTCCTCGGTTCAGGTGGGAGAGAGATGTCTCCCAAGACTGACAAACAAGTGTCATGAGTTTGAAGCTTGGCATGTTGCAGAATGTCTCCCTCGTTGAGAGGGAGTGTTGATGTTTGGACAACATCGAGAAGACATTCTCTTAGAATAATAATCAATAATATAATTATTGATTATTAAATATTATATATAATAAGTAAATGATAATAATAAATAGTTATTGATATTCATGGGATGCATCCTTTCATGGATGGTCACCATATGTTCCCTATATATGGAACACTCATCATTGTAATAATACATCGATCATATCTCATATGAAGAAAAACCAACATTATGTCTTCATCTCTCTGATGTGGGGCCTTGGATCAACATCAGTGGTGGAGGAAAGTTGTCTTCCTTTCTTTCTGGTAGGACAATCTCTCGCAATGTGTCCATACTTGTCACATCTGAAACACTGAATCTTTGATTTGTCTTTTCTATGTTCATGCCCTGAAGCTGATGAAGTTTTCTTGTCTTTGAATGCTTTGTTGAAACTTCTTCTATTCATTCTTTTGTTGCCTTTCTTTGTATGGAAAGCAAGAGCATGATTGTCATCATGAGGGGATTCTTGCACTCATCTGGCTATAAGTCTGGTTTCTTCCTGGGTACAGTCTGTCCATAGACGATCAAAATTAGGTAGTTATGCTCTACCACTGATGCTTTGAAGAAATGGTTCCCAATGTCTTGGAAGAGAATTGAGAGTGGTCAAGACAAGTTCTCTGTCTGATATGGTTTCTCCAATGGCACCCAACTGATCTCTGATCTCTGAAATCTTCATGAGGAAGGTAGCAACGATGTTTGCTTTTGTCATCTTGATATTTTGAAGCTGGCCCTTCAATGTAAGAGCTCTGAGGGTGTTGTTACTCTCAAACATATTCTTCAATGCTTCATACATCTCATAAGTTGTCTTCAGGTTGGCAATACGAGATAGGAGATGATCTCTTACTGAATAGATGATTATCTTCCTTGCCTTGACGTCATCTTCCTTCTCTTCATCGGTAGTTGTTTCTGGTAGAGTCTTTTGTATCACACTCAATACGTCATCCTCTTCCAGGGTGATCTGTAGTCTTGACTTCCAGGAACTGAAGTTGCTTGATCCATTAAGCCTATCTTCCACCAAGGTTTTGTTCCTCATGGTTTGCAGATTCTTCCACAAACCCTTGGCAACTAGGCTAAGAAACCTAACGGCTAGGCTAGGCTAGCAACCTTAGGTTTCGTTGGACTTATGACTGCCAACAATAAGCCTTTAGAGGTTCACAAGAACACTGGTGAGCTGTAGAAACCCTAAAACCAAATTTCTGCGGAAAATTGTGGTACCCTAGAAACCCTAGGGCCAAAAATCCAAAATTTCTGGAAATGCAATCTGAGAGTCTCTGGAGATGCGTGAAGGAGGCCGTACACTCCTATGCCAAAATTAGCCCCAACGTTTCAGTATAGGGTGTTGAAACAAGCAAAAAGGAGAGGGTTGTACCTTTTTCTGAAAACCCTAGAGGGCCGTACTTTTCTGCAACTGGGAGGTGACGACTGGCTTGAAACTTGTGAAATGGTTCTTCAAGAACTCTGCTCTGATACCATGTTGAATTTTAAGATGTGCTAGGCTCAAGCATGAGGTTTATTTCATTTAGCATGTACTTGAACCATAAACAAATGCAACAACACCATACACAAGTGTTGCAATAACCAAGATCACAAGAAGTATCCTGGGAAAACCCTTCTCAAACAAGGGAAAACCCAACAATCCTTTGCTATATTCTCAAGATAAGATCCCCCAAACCATAAACCCTAGATGCACACAAGAGGGTGCTTACCAAAACCTAGAACCTAGCGCCCAAGAGAGGTGCACACTTCAGCCATACAAGTAGGTCTGAAATTTTCAAATGACAAGTGAGAGTGTGTGTAATCCTCAATGAGGACTCACCTCTATTTATACAAGACTAGACACAACAATATGTGTCTCTTGGCACAATAGGGCCGACCTCAATAACTCAGTAATATAATTAATCATTACATAAACATTAATTATCTTTCACATATGGTGGGGCCGACTTGTACCCTTTACATCACAATTAGGGTTAGAAGTAAATCTTACACTTGGACAATATAGCAAGGGATCCACACATCCACTAGTGCTCAGCCACTAGGGACACGTCCACCTGTGCTCAACCACAGGGACGTCGTACTCAACAAATCTCTACCTCAACTGAGTCCACAGGAGAATCATCTAGAGTACCGTCTCAAGCCGACTCAACAGAGTCCACAGGAGTACAAGGCAGGAGACCATCTCAAGCTAACTCAACTCAGTACAGAAGAGTACAAAGTAAGAGACCTCACATCATCACAACTCAATCCAGAGTCTGACGTACACCCATCATATGGGCACACCCAACACTTGGGCTTCCTCACACAGATGTCTCAACTCAGTCCAGAGGAGAACGATCTGGAGGATGTCTCATGAAGCTGCAATCATCAACATTTTATTGGTGCGCCCTCTCTCTTTTGAGGATATCTTGCATACTACTTCCTATGTTTGAATGGGGCAAGCTCTCTTGGAGAGGCTAGTGTCCACATACCATTTGATAGGGTCAACCATTGATTGAGGGTGGATCTAACAAGTCCATTACTATATTATTTGTTTCTTTTGTCATGGAATCGGATAATATTATATTTTATTGCAAGAGAGAAAAGACTCCCTCTATAAAGAGGAGTTTTCTCTCCATTTGAGAGGGTTGGGAATTTGGGGATTGAGGAGCTCTACCCTTGGGCTACGTTGTCCATCACATTGGCAAGATGAATGGAAGATTGGAGGTATCGATTCTACTTATGTGAGGCTTCATGATTGCAATGTTTTCATATGTTGTTTATTGTTTAGGAGACCCTTGTAGTATGTTATGAAGGCCTTGTAATGAAGTATCTTTCATTTGGATGGTGTAATGTGAGGATATAATCCCTATTATTTCCATTGTTTTTGTGTTAAACTTGCATCTAATAAACCTAGTTGTTGCTAGAGTAATATGACATCACCTTTGTAACAATGCTTAAGAATGGCACCCCTAGCTTTCCAAGTATATGTAATGTCCCCCACCTCTTGATGAAGAGGTTTTGGAGAGGACTTAGTGGCCTAGGCATCYCCACTAGGCCATAGTCTCACACGGAGGGGAAAAGTCAACCAAACTAAAGATATATTCTTAAGTTGACTTAATAAAAAGAGAAAAAGAGTAAAAAGGATAACTCAATGAAGAAATAGAATTGYTGGAGGATGAGTTAGGGTTAACTCTAGGGGTTAACYTAACTCAACAAAGAATTAGAAGAAAAAGTATAAAAGGAAGGCTGGGGCGCACCTATTATTCATTCTGGATTTGKTATTTTGCTTATTGATGCTCTTGAGCATACAGTTTTGAGGGTTTTGATATTACAAACCCTAGTGAGCAGCTCAGTGGTGAAAGACTCCACTCACCTAGCTCCAAGCTTGGTCACGGGGATGAAATAATCCACCCACACCATTCTATAGCTATCATTTACCCAGGAGGATTAGCAGGGCCGTACCATTTGGATCAGGAGGCTGTACTAGCTAGGGTTTCCTTGCAGGGGCGCACCAACTGTTGAGGAAGAGTTCGATCCAGCGAAAGAAAGGAGCTTGAGATTTTTCCAGCATTAGGGTTTTGCTTGCAAGCCCTTGCTCATCATTTTGAGGGCTTCTTGGAGGAGTTATCACGTCCCTATCATTTACTGCAGGTTGGGACGATTTCAGGAGGAAGGGTACGACTTGGAGATTCAATAATTCTGAGATCTAGAAGGTTAGAGGCTAGATCTGATCTTGAGACTTCTCTCAAGTGTTTGTGGGTGCCCGATCTATCATCCAGGAGAGTTTCATATGATTCAGGGGCCTCATTCAGCTAGGCCATACTATTGACCATATTCAGGGTTTCAGGAGGGCCGTACCATTCCAGGGTTTCTGCAGTTTGAGGAGGAATCTTCAGGGATTGAGCTCAGACTCCAGGAGAAGACTTCCCTTGCCTTGATCCATCATTGAGGAGAGTTTGGCAGCTTCAGGAGGTCTATATATTCAGGAGGGCCGAACCCTTGGTATCCTTGTCTTCAACAGGCCGTACTAGCAGTCATCAGGGCCGTACCAGTTGTTGAGGGGAGGCCGAAACCCTAGTTTGCTGTGGACCGTTCATCTTCTATTGGCAGCCTTTGGGAGGCTTGTTCTGTATCTCCGGGAGCATTTTGTATACAGCTCTATTATTGTCTTGAAGCCATCTACTTCAGATCTGCTTCGTTATTGTATCAGGTGCTTGCTTTCTCATAATAAAGTTCAGCTATTTGCTTGTGATTCCTATCTTGTGTAATGATGATAGTCTTCATATGATTACAATGATTCTTGTAATCATTGTAATCRTGKCTGAATAACTGAATAAACCCTAAGGCCGAAATATTCATGGCCAACCTGCATACACAAMAAACAATAATCAAATCAGTGGTTAGTTAGTGGTTCCAAGCGAAAAAAATTGGCTTGGGATCATTACAGTATAATTTTCTGCAATAGTTTTTAGCAAGCTAAGGCTGAGTCGTGGCATGTATAACAGCCCTTCTTTGCCTTATACATTCATCATTCACCCTTTTATATMCATGCCTTTGACTCCATTTTGGCCAAGATTTGGTAGGCACTAGTCTTGGGGTTTCCATCACCTTATTATTCTCAAACCATTCATCTTTTCACCACTTCTACAACCACTTGTTTTGTTAAGGCTTACTCTTTAAACATCACCTAGAGATTTTACTCCATAGCCTTAGCAATCCTACTTAGGGATACCCACCCTGTATTGGAGAATAGCCAACCTAATCTGAGAGGAAGAGCTACTCAAATGATAGTGGGTAGCCTTCATGAGTTACACAAAGCTACTACTTTGGTGCTAGGAACTTTACACTTTTGTGGGTGCTAGTTTTTTGTAGCATAGTCAATTTGTTCGAGTTGAGTAGTTTGACTAAGAAGGGGAGACTAACAAGATGACCAGCAAATATAAAGAAATATGATACTTTAGACCATACTTCAAATAAGACGAAAAATATCAACCAGCAAAGGAAATTGGATTTTTTTATATTAAATACATGCTCTGATTGTTTCTAGTTCCCGAGTGACATTTGTGGTCAATTTCTTATTTAAAATTGACTGCTGATTAATTAGGTCATCGAATTAGGTGGCACCCCAACAATTGGAGATTGCGCTATGGTATTACGGGCAGCTATAAGAGCTCCATTGCCTCCGGCTATGGTGTCAATCTTGCGGACAGCACATGTTCTTGGATATGTTTTTGGCAGGTATGTAGTTGGATTATCTTCCTGCTGTTCCATGAATATTCCTCTTAACTGACCATACTTTGGACTTCAAAATTTAATCTATCTTCATGCTCGCTGATTTTTCCGGATTGTTTTATGCAGTCCATTATATGATGAGGTGATTACCCTCTGTGTCGATCTTGGGGAAAGGGATGCAGCAATTGCCATTGTTGCAGATCTTGAAGCTGCCGGTATAAATGTCCCAGATGAAACTTTGGACAATGTCCTTCGTGAGAAACCAATTGATGAATCTGATATGCAGCAGAACATTCCCACAGATGAAGTACAAGCATGATACAATTGGATAGGATTACAAATCTTGTTTCAGGATGATCTTGCCAGCCAATTAAAGGAACTAGAGGTTATGATGAACTGTGCGATTGTGATGCTTCCCAATATGTAATTTATCCTCATAAAATTTGCCTGGTTTTCTTTTCTAAAAGATGCAGCCAGCAAGATAGAAATTTTTTTATTGCAAAAGAGGTTGGTCATCAATTCATCATATATTTTTGAACTGTGCTTGGGAGGCTTGAGCGATCCAAAGAAGATAGCTGCTATGCAGAGAGTTGTTTCCATCAGAAAATGTCCCCTGAAGACTCATTATTTAACCAGGATCACAATGATATTACATGTTAAGTTGATGGTCAATTTTGATATTATAAGTACAATAGACATTGAAGTTAAAGTAGCCATGTAATGTAACTTTGAATGTAAATGAAGACTATGGCAGAATCCAGTATGGGTTCAGTCAGATGGTGGCTGTCATTTGTTGGTTATCAAATCTTGAGGCTGTAGTCGTCCATCACCTTTCAAAGTGCATAAAATGTATGAGAGTCAGATATAAAATAAATGTGAAAACTGAACCATTGATAGGCTGAGTATTACGAGGTCTTCGTCTTCCATCCATATACTGTAAGCAGTGGCAATACTAATCAAAGATTGCAGCGACTTAGGTGCCAAACTGTCCTTGTCTTTGTTTGTTGTTTTCCTTTCTGATAGGGTGGAGCCCAGCAGATTAGAGGACAAGAAGAAGAATGGTTATCTTAAGAAGTGAGCAACATCTATTTGATCTGGATCAAGAGTAACCCTCTATTTTGAATTCAAACAGTTTCTCTCTCAATGTATGTGATGAAGTATTTTCAAGATAAAAATAAGAATTTTTTTGTTCCACATTGGATCTTTGTGGAGAACAAATGCATGGTTTTCTTTTTTCTACTTTCTTTAAACTGCTATTGATTGAGGTCTCTTTCACCCCTATCCCCCAGATTATACCGTGAAATTTTTTATAGGAGACGAGTTCCCAGTGTCCTACTGAATGATTTTGATGATTTTAGATAGAGATCAATGTTCTTAGGATAAACTTTCAAACTCATGCTCCTTGTGTTAATTAGAAACTTTGAAGTCAAAATTATTTTTAACTCATTTGTCTCTTATGACTGCAGATTTTTTATACCTTAGACAGACAATCTTTCTGTTTGTAGAATAGAAGCTTAGGAATGCAGATCAACACTACTATAACAAACATTCATAAGGTTGCATGGTTTTAATCATTTTCCATATTGCCAAGACAAACATAATAGGCTGAAATAAGTTTGTATTCGACAAATGTATGTTTATTTGAATGAAGGATAAAAGTCTTATTTTATAAAGCAGTTCAATCTGTTACAAATATCTCTAATCAGTTTATTCAAGTTGCGGAAAACAAATCAATCTCGATGTGTTTGGTAAGATGTGAAAATTGTATGTGAATGATTTTTTCTCTGCAAACATTTAAAACACATTAACCATATGCCAATATGGTATTTCATAGCATACAAAATTTGGGTGCTCTCATTTATCTATGCTTTTTTGTAAGCCTGCTCTTTCTTTGCTTCTGTCTAAGCTATAGTTTTTAAATCTTTTATCACTTGTTTGCAATCCTCTGTGAAGAAAAAACTGGTCAGGTTTATCTTGTTGAATTTTATCACTTCGACCCAACATTCGACAATTAGCTCAAAATAAAATCACTTTATCTACTAAAAGCACAGTTGGATAATCAACTAAACATGTAGCGGAAACATAAACTAGGAAACTAAAAATCTCACACACAAGACACCAATATTTTCGAGTAGATACCTCTGGAAAAACCCCAGAGGGAAAACCAATGCTGAGAATGATTTTATTATGCTAAAATCAAGGCTCTCGTAACAGGGATAATGGCCCTTTAAGAGAAATACAACTACCGACAAACCTGGAAAATTCTAGTCAACTGTACAACCCAAAATTGTACGCTTTTCGAGGTGTACATGACTTTGCTTCAGCAAACATGTGTATGTACGCGACTGTGTCCACCCAACGTACATGTACAAAAAACCTATATGGAAACTTTTGTACAATGCTACACTTTCTTGTGACTTCCTTTGACTGAAATCCTCTTGTGTGATCCTTTGTTCTATCTTCTCCTTGACCCAATCTCTAGATAGAAGTCTTTCTCCACCTATCCAAGATTTTGAATCACAGTCCTTCGTGACCCAATACTTCGTGTCGACTCCCTCAACACTTGTCAAGTTAAAAGTGTCAAGTGTCTTCCTCCTTGACCTTGGCCTTGCTTTTATAATCGTGAGTTATAATCTATTTCTAATCTCCAAAGTGATTGACAATTGAGATTACTTCTCACACCCACGTGAGATTTAGAAACATGCTAATTACTTTTAGCACTTTCCTTAAATAACTCAATTAATTAATAAAAACAATTTACTTAATAATTCATTTAATTAAAGTAAATTCAAAGGTAAAAGGCTTTGGATGATTTCCACACTTCTAGACACATAGACCTATGCAAAAAAACACGTCCGATGCTACCACAACCATCAACACTTCCTCTTATCAAGAAAGGTATTTTGCGCCACTCCAAGTCTGTCCCTGAAGAATACAAACTTCTTTTTCTCCAAAGGTTTGGTCAAAATATTTGCAACCTACTCATCTGTGGAAATATACTGAAACTTTACTGCTCCCTTCTGGATTCTATCTCGAATGAAGTGATATCTGATCTCTATATGCTTGGACTTGTCATGGAATACTAGATTCTCCGAGAGTTTGATACAACTCTTATTATCACAGTATATCACCGTAGGCTCCTATTGTCGCACAAATTGTAAGTTGGGCAAAGCCTGACCCAATCTACAAGATGATGAGAACTATGGGAATACCTACCCATTGTCACCTTGGGCAAAGCCTGACCCAATCCACAAGATGATGAGAACTATGGGAATACCTATCCACTGTCACCTTAAGTAAGTACTCCTCTCGCTTTAGTGAAGGAAAAATCCTACACAAGGGGGGGTATCCTGGGTGACCTTAAGGGGAAATGAGATGGAAAGTGGAGTGGAGGATGATGCTCTTATAGGTCAAGCTAAGGAGTGGAAGATGGCTTGGAAACAACTCTTGGTGATGGTCAATGGTTGTCAAATGCTTGAGTACATGTAGAAGAGAGTTGTACTTGCTCGAGACAAGAGAAAAACAAGTATATAAGCCCAATATTCCAATGGACAAGCAAGTGAAGCTTGTTGTCCTATATAGAAGTAGTAAACAATGATATAAATCAACAAGTAAATGATAATAGAAGCTGCTAGATATGTCACTAAAAGTCAAGTAGAGATGCAAGAGATTAAGCTAACAATGACTAGTATAACTCAAGTAAGATAAAGCTAGACTTTAGTGACAAAGTAAGGTTGTTAAGGAAAGTTATTGAAGAGATATTATGACAGCCTTATGGCTGTAGCAAAATATTGCTACAGAAGAAAAAATCAACCATCAAAATTCACAAATAAACCACCCAAAAGATGCACTAAGATTAGTAGATTATTATGGCAGCTTATTAGCAATTTCTGACGGTTGAAAAGTGAATAAAAGAGGGAAGTTTAGATGAGTTTGTTGCAGCCCTAATGGATGTAGCATGAAGTTTATAACAACAATAAGATTTCCTTGACCAATCAAAACGCCCTAGTGGCTCAAGCAAGCCATTAAGGCAAATAATTGATTCCACTTTAAACAATTTGAACATCTCATCAAATCATGTATTCCAATGCAGTAATTTATTTCTCCAATGCAGTTTTCAGATTAATGTTTTGTATCTATTGGGTAAATGGAGTCTTGGATATAAGAGTTAGATCCACACCATCACTAGGGGTGTAGGCTCTTCTATTCCCTAGAGCATGTAAAACTAACCAAAGTAAGGTTAGGAGGGTGTAAACCCTTTTACTCCTTCTAGTAACCTTGTAAAAAATGGCTTATCAACTAGTAAGTAACATGAACCTTGGTGGAGGGTGTATGCTATTATGCTCCCCCAAGGGTTTGAGATAAGATTATCAATGAAACTAGAAGAAAACACCAACAAAATGTAGAAATTTCCTTACCAATTCCAAAATAGCAAGATCAAACCCTAGTTATCAAGCAATATCCATTCATAAGCAAGAGAACAAGCCTCCAAGAGGTGTGCACCACCTTAGCTCCACAATACACCAAGTGAAAACACCATAAGATAGTTTTACAAGAGAGAGAGTGTAACACCCTGTTTCCCCCAGTCTGTAAAAATAACTATACTGGCCAAGTAAT
>JASDQU010198026.1:0-19443 GCA_032191745.1 Picea mariana | reverse complement strand
GCTTCCGTTGCGCGACGTGACCTTCAGGATGTACCACGTGCTCCAAGGGTGCCACTCCATGACTTGTATTTCTTTGCATGACATGCCCTTCAGGATGCACCACGTGCTCCAAGGGTGCCACTCGCTGACTTGCATTTCTTTGCGCGACGTGCCCTTCAGGATGCACCATGTGCTCCAAGGGTGCCACTCGCTGACTTGACAGATTGGTAGACTCTATAACCCTTGGAGTCAACACTCCACCAGGTGAACTTGTGGGATACTAAGGGCTCTAAGGAATAAGGCCCCCGCCTTATTGCGCGCCCCTTAGAATCATCGTGAGAGACTGTCGCAGTCTGCCCTCATGGCATCGTGGATCCTCTCGAACTAGGTAATCATTAACCTACAGTTCGAGCCACGGTGGGAGTGCTAGTAGGCTGTGGCATGGTTGTTGTCCACACCTCTCCCTCAATCTCTCTGGAACTCATGTGTGGCCCCTTTACTCCATATGTGAGTCTGGTCGGCAAGCTATTGTCATCCTGCATCATCAACCACCATGTCAGATCATGTCAACCAAATATCATAAAATCAATAGCATATCATCAAAACAAAACAATATAACCGTAAATGAAACGACCCAAATAGCCCACTCCCTGACTCAATCCGGAGTCCAAGGGAGTTCCACCGATGCCTCTGCATCCTCAGGGTCTGAAACCCTGCACACTCAATGAAACTGAGTCAGCAACACCTGTCTACATCAAGGTAGTAAGAACATCCTGTCATATAACTTAACGCATCATACTGAAGGAAAAAGTTTTATCATCATAAAAATCCAGATCACTTGCAAGAAAGTGTCCTCAAAGAATAAGTTTGGTAAGTGCACCAGAGCGGGATGTTACAGATTATGAGATATTGTGGATCTGATGATATGTTATTTTTATTGTATTTACATTGACAGGTGTTATTGACTAGGTTCTCTTGAGTGTGTAGGACTCTGGATGTTAGAGGATGCGATGGCATCGATGGATATCATTAGACTCCAGATCGATTCAAGGAGTGCAATGTTATGGTTTGATTGTTTTAGATATTACATATGTGACGTATGACTAGATATTATGATGTTGATTATTATAGCTAGCATGTTTCATTGATGGATGAACATTAACGATATCTTTCCAACCGGAATCACATTTGGAGTAAAGGTGTAATGCATGACACCCAGAAATATTGAGGGAGAGGTGTGGCAACAGCCCTACCACAACCTACTAGCACTCTTGTCATCACTCAAATTGTAGGTTAATGATTACCCAGTTCGAGATATCTACAATATCGTGAGGGTAGATTGTGGCAGTCGCTCATGATGATTTTAAAGGGAACAGAATAAGGCAAGGTCCTTATTCATTAGAGGCCCTTAGTATCCCACAATATCACCTAATGGAGTATTGACTCCAGGGGTTTGACCTCTACCAAATTCAATCAAGAGGCGAGGGGCACCCTTGGAGCACATAGTGTGTCTTAAAGGGCACATCAGACAAAGAAAAGTATGCCTCCTTAGGACCTGGTCGGCCTTAAAATAGATGATGTGATGAGTAAAGTTTAATAACAAAGTTTTCCCTTAAGAACTCTCGCCAAGACTATTGAATTTAAAACTTAGGTCTAAGTAGAACCTTGGAACAAGAGAAAAACTCATTAGACTTGTAAAAATAAGGGGGGTACGAAATTCAAACTTTAATTATTACAGTAACAAATTATAATGGAGGATTAAATTTATTAAAAGGGTTAATGGTTGTTTTTTTCCAATCTTGCTAATTTTGAATCTATTTAAAAAGAAAAAAGGGGGAAACTTAAATAAAAAGGGGAATGTCTAACTTAGTAAGGAATCTAACCTTTGTAACTTTCTATTTATGAAATCAACTAGGATTTAATTAAGGCGTAAGTCATTTAAGAATTGTAATGGAATAACAGGACACCGAGGAGCACTTTTAGGAATTCTATTAGGTGGGTGAGGGAAATAGGAAAATTTAATGAATTAATAAATTGGTTTTCCGGTGCAACTAGGGGATCGAGCGACACGTGTACGGGGGAGGTTTTTCCTAATTAAATAAATGAAAAAGAAATATAATGAGTTTTTGGGAAACTAATCACTTGAAAACTCTATAAAAAGGATTATGGATCACATCAAGTTTGTGTAAGGTTACACTGCCATAATTTTTATCTTGACTGAATTTCTCTTGTGGGAATTGGGATACCCAGCTCAGATAATGAGTGGTATCTCTACCTTGAGAGCCGAGTTGGGAGATAGCATCCTCTGGTATTGTGTGAATGGACCCATTGCAACTCAGGGGGATTAGGGGGAAGAAGAGTACCCCTAGCGTTGGTTGGGAGGTACCGGTGAGGTCACAACAATTGGAAAGCAGGAATTAGATGGAGCGCAAGAGAAACTGGATGGAGTGTAGGCACGAGGGAATGACTATGCATTCTTTGCTTTCAGATTTGGTATGCACATGTAAATTGTCAATGTAATTCAGTCAAATTTTATGTATATGAATATTATTAATGTTGAATATGGTAGTGTATTTCGTTTAGAAGTTTTTGCACTTGTATTGTGTCTCCATCTTTATTGGAGCTTTAGGGTGATGAATTCTACATTATGTTTATGATTTAAGGAAAACAAAGATATGTGTGGTTAGTTTTTTTTCAGTATGCTTCATCATTGGTGAGTTGATATTATTATCTTCTAATTCATGCATCTCCTTCTTATAGGATGGAGAAAAAAAATTACGCCCTTTTCAATTATGAGATGATGTAAATTTTGTACAAAGAAAACAAAAAAGACGAGTAAACTTGAATATCAACCTGCATTCATTTGTGATTTATGTATGTAAAATCGTCCAACAATTGGGATCTAGATTACCTCGACGTTGAGCATTCTCCCAATGATCATCCCTTAGATTCTGTGTTGTTTTTACTCTCTTGAAAGAGACCTTGTCTTTGAATGCTAAGAATATTTTACTTAGATTTCAACTTATACTTAGATTACTATACCCTGATATTAAATTTATGCCCAACATTTTTATAATCAACGTCTTAAAACCCTGACATTCTTACTTGCTTCATGTCTTCATTTTCCCACCTCTCTGCCCTTTTTATCTGCACTTTGGACCTATGTTTATGACAAAAGATAAGACCATGCATTTGGTGGCCATGCTGTGTTGTTTCAGCAATGGTACGGGATCGAAACTCATGAAAGGAAAATGTCACTACAGGTACAATGTATTATTTTAGTGTCTAAGAAGGAGGCTCCTACTTCATCATAAGGAGGATTTTTCCATAGAAAGAGGAGTGGACCACATATAACATACTTATATTGATTCATGGGCTCTGTTCCTTCTCCCTTTCCTCAACAATCATATTCATACCTCAATGAATTAAACTATGTGTTCTCGGTGAATTTCTTCTTGTACCCAGTGCATTCGTCTCCGTTTTCTCGGTGAAGTTTTCTTAAGATACCTATGCATTTATAATGGTTTATCCTTGTTCGTCCAAACAAACTCTCCCAAAATCACATTTTTCGTGGAAATTTGCCCTTGGTTCATCGCTGCATCTAGCAAAATGAATTTGGCCAACGTTGTTTCCCATTTCTCAATGTTTTTCTTGCTGCAAAATTTTTACTTCATTCGCTTCATTATTCCTTTTGATTTTCAAATCATAAATTTGGACAAGGCACATGATAGCTCGTGGTTTAGAACGTGGGATGAACTAGAAATAAAATCTATACAATTAATTAATTTTATGCTTGCACAATTATTTTTCCAGTGGTGGGTTCCCGTTTGTATTCTGCAGTTTGAGTAATTAGTTTCCCTGGAAATTTTATATAACAGATTTAAGGATGTAATGATAAATGAAACAGTGACAGTTCTTCTTAACACCACTATCATGCCCATTTAATTGTGATAAAAGTCATATAATATTTACAAATATTAACAATTTTGTTGTTTAATGGTTAGCATCGACCTTACTAGTTCTAGTTCTATTATGTTATAACCTTAGGTTGGATGTAATTAGGATTGTTGCATTTATTCCTTACATGACGTTTTCGCTTATTCAAACCTTATAATTCTAGGGAGGTTGTTATAGCATTTAAGAAAATATATCATGAGCTTATTAGATTGGGTTCGAGCATTACGTTGTAAACTAACAATGTTTTACCACCATGGCATGTATAAATTTTAGAGGAGCTCTTCCTTCCAACTCTAGTTATGGCAAGACAAATTGTTTAGCATTTTAATAGGCCGTGATCAATCTTTCATTTTTAATTAACTTATGTTTTATGATTTTACAATCCTTATCTTTCCTTGATGTATATCAGTTTTCCAGACAAACTCTTAATGATAAAACTCATGTACAAGAATGTAGTAACTCATCAATGCAAGGATTATCGTTTTGTAGGAATTTAATGGTGTATGATGGAAATGTGTTAATGGAGAATAAATTCTTAGTGTGTAGAAGTTAGAAGGAGGCCTAACAAGATGTAGTTTTATTAGTCAATTCTATTTAAATTTCCATGATTTTATCGGACAAAGCAAAATGATGGTAACAAAATTTGAGGGATTTATTGTGGACACCGATGGATTATTAAGAATTAAAATTTGAATTTACTTATCGTCCAACAACAAGTTGAGGAGTTTGATCCTAGATGAGGCTCATAGATTAGTGTACATGTCTCATCTTGGAGTCACGATGATAAGAGCAAACCTTAAACCCTTATACTTCTGGAAAGGAATGAAGGCAGACATAGTCAACTACATGGCAAGATGTCTAGAATGTCAGTAGATGAAGGTTGAGCATAGACATCCTACAGTGTTACTACAACCACATGGTATTCCAGAATCGAAATGGGACTTCATTTCGATGGATTTCATTTTTGGATATCCATTGACGCCAGTGAGACACGACTCGATTTTTGTGCAAGTCGACACTCTGACGAAGAGTGCTCATTTCATTACTGTGCATATGACATATAGGGAACTTGAAATAGCTAGAGTTTTCATCCGTATGATAGTGAGGTTGCGTGGCATGCCTAAGAGGATTATATTAGATCAAGGATCGATGTTTACAGGACGATTTTGGACTAGTTTCTAAGAGGCCTTGGGAACCCGACTTAACCTTAGTACCGCATATCACCCGGGGATAGACGACAGATAGAGTGAATGAACCAAATCTTGGAGGATATGTTGCATATGTACATGATGGAATAACAAAAGCATTGGGAAGAATTATTGTTGCTGGTAGAGTTGCATACAACAACATTTATCAAAGCACCATTAAGATGGTGCCATTCGAGTTTCTTTACGGGCGATCATGTCAGACACATTTGAGTTGGGATTGACTTAAGGATAGGGTCCTGGTGGGACAAGAAGCAATCCAAGAAATGGAATACCAAATTAAAACCATAAGAAAAAGGAGAAATGAAGTGCAGGATTGGTAGAAGAGTTATGTCGATGGGAATCATGTCGATCGTAGTCACAAAGGTGGTGATCGAGTCTTCTTGCGAGTAAAACCTCATAAGAGTTTGATCAAGTTTGGAAAGGGTGCTAAAATATCTCCTAGTTTCATGGGACCCTTTGATATTGTGGAAAATAAGGGGCATGTGGCCTATCGACTAGCCTTGCTTAATTCTTTGAGGCGTATGCATGATGTTTTTCACATATCTGTTTTGAGACATTATGTTAGTGATCCTACACATGTTATTGACATGAGTTCCTTGTAGGTATTAGATGAGGGTGCGCTCATGGTTGAGTCAATACACATCATGGTTCGTCGCATTTGATAACTATGACATCGACCAGTAGATCAAGTCAACGTCCAGTGGGACAACTATAGTTCGCACTCAGTGACCTGGGAGAACACATATGATATGTGTTAGCAATGTCCATTTTTGTTTGATAGCTAGACATATGATATTGTGATACACTTTATTTCGACACTTACATACTTTGAAACTTCGAGACATATTTTAAAACAAGAGGGGGTGTATGTAACATCCCACTCTTGCATGCACCGAGTGGACTTATTCTTTGAGGACACGTCCATGCAAGCAATCTGGTTCATTATACGATTGGTTGTTTTGATTATAATTATGAGATATTGTGGATTTGATGATATGTTATTTTTGTTGTATTTACATCAACGGGTGCTATTCACTGGGTTGTCCTGAGTGTGTAGGACTATGGATGTTAGAGAATGCGATGGCATCGATGGATCTCCTTGGACTCCATATCGAGTCAGGGAGTGGACTATTATGGTTTGACTATTTTTAATATTACAGATGTGACGTATGACTAGATATTATGATGTTGATTGTTATAGATGACATGTTTCATTGATGGATACAAGATGACGATATCTTACCAACCAGACTTACATTTGGAGTAATGGGGTCAAGCACAAAAACCAAAGACATTGAGGGAGAGGCATGGCAACAGCCCTTCCACAACCTACTAGAACTGTCGACGGGGCTTGAAATATAGGTTAACGATTACCTAGTTCGATATATCCATGATGTCATGAGGGAAAATAGTGGTAGTCGCTCATGATGATTCTAAGGGGTGAAAAATAAGGCAAGGCCCTTATTCCTTAGAGGCCCTTAGTCTCCCACAAGATCACCTAACGGAGTATTGACTCCAAGGGTTTGACTGCTACCAAATTCAGTCAAGAGGCGAGTGGCACCCTTGGAGCACATAGTGCGTCTTGAAGGGCACGTCTCACAAATAAAACACAAATAAAATGAAAAAAGGCAAATGGCACCCTTGGAGCACGTAGTGTGTCCTAAAGGGAACATCATGATTTTAAATATGGTAAGTTAATAAACCTAGTGCCTAGAAAAATATGTCTCCTTCGGACCTGGTAGGCCTTAAAATGGATGATGTGATGAGTAAAGTTTAATAACAATTTTTAACCTTAAGAACTGTCACCAAGCCTAGTGAATTTAAAACCTAGGTCTAAGTAGAAGCCTTGAACAAGAGAAAAACTAATTAGATTTGTAACAAGAAGGGGGATAAGAAACTCAAACTTTAATTATTACAGTAAAAAAATTATAATGGAGAATTAAATTTATTAAAAGGTTAAATGGTTGTTTTTGTCTAAACTTGCTAATTCTGAATTTAGTTAAAAAGGAAAAGGGGGAAACTTAAAGAAAATGGGGAATGTCTAACTTAGTAAGGAATGTAGCCTTTGGAACTTTCTATTTATGAACTCAACTAGGATTTAAGTAAGGTGTAATTCATTTAAGAATTGTAAGGGAATAATGGGACACCGAGGAGCGTTTTTAGGAACACTTTTAGGTGGGTGAGGGAAATAGGCAAATTTAATTAATTAATAAATTGATTTTTCGATGCAACTAGGGGATCGAGAAACATTTGTATGGGGGAGGTTTTTCCTAATTAAATAAATAAAAAAGGAATCTCATGAAGGTTTGGGAAACTAAAAACTTGAAAACTCTATAAAAAGGATGGCAGAGGAGGAGTATGGATCACGTCTTGTTTGTGTAAGGTTACCTTGCCGAAATATTCATCTTGACTGAATTTCACTTGTGGTGATTGGGATACCCAGCTTGGATAAAGAGTGGTAGCTCGACCTTGCGAGGTGAGTTGGGAGCTAGCCTCCTATGGTATTGTGTGTGTGGCCCCTTTTCATCTCGGGGGGCTTAGGGGGAAGAAGAGTACCCCTAGTGTTGGCTGGGAGGTACTCGTGAGGTCATAGCAGTCGGAAAGCAAGACTTGGACTGAGTACAAGCATAAATAGATGGAGCGCAGGCATGGGACAACGAATATTGGTTCTTCGCCTTTGGATTTAGTACGCACATGTATATTTGCATTGTAATTCAGTCAATTTTTTTGTATATGAATATTATTAATGATGAATATGGTAGTGTATTTGATTTAGAAGTTGTTGCACTTGTATTGTGTCTTTGGCTTCATTGGAAATTTAGGGTGATGAATTCTAGATTATGGTTATGGTTCAAGGGAAAAAAATATATGTGTGGTTAGTTTTTTTTCAATACACTTCCTCATTGATGAGTTGATATTATTATCTTCTAATTCATGCACCTCCTACTTGTGGGATGGAGAAAAAAAAATTCTTCCTTTCAAATTATGATATTGGTTAAATTCTATACAAAGAAAAAAAAGAGAGGGTAAACTTGAAGATCTTTCCGCATTCATTTGCGATATATGTACGCAAAATTTCCCAATGATTGGGATATGTATACCTTGACATTGAGAATTCTCCCAACGGTCCTCTCTTACTAATATTATGTGTTTTTCCTCTCTTGAAAGTGACCTTCTCTTCGAATGCTCAGAATCGTTTACTCAGATTTCCACTTATGCTCAGATTACTATACCTTGATATTATAATCTATGCCCAATGTTTTTATAATGAGCATCTTAAAACCCTGGAGTTCTTACTTGCTTCATGTCTTTGATTTCCCACCTCTCAACCCTTTTTCTGTGCGCTTTGGACCTACGTTTATGATAAAATATAAGACCATGCCTTTGATGGTGATGCTGTGTTGTTTTAGCAAAGGTACGTGATCAAAGCTCATGAAAGGAAATTTTTTCTACGTGTACAATGTATTGTTTTAGTGTCTAAGAAGGAAGCTCCTACTTCATTTTAAGGAGGATCCTGCCATACAAAGAGGAGTGGACTACATATAATAGACTTATATTGATTCAGGGGCTATGTGCCTTCTCCCCTCGCTCAATGATCATACTCAGACCTCACCGAATTAAATTGTGTGTTCCCAATGAATTTCTTCATGTACCCAATGGATTCATCTGGGTTTTCTTGAAGAAGTTATCTTAAGCTACCTCTGCATTTCCAATGGTTTATCCTTGTTCCTGTAACCGAAATTTCCCAACATCATGGTTTTCATGGAAATTTACCATTGGTTCATCGCTGCATCTAGAAAAAATGAATTCGTCCAGCATTGTTGTTCATTTCTCAATGTTTTTCTTGCTACGAAATTTTTACTTCCTTCCCTGCATTATTCCTTTTGATTTTCAAATTGTAAATTTAGACAGAGAACATGATAGCTCGTGGTTTGGAACGTGGGATGAACTAGAAATAAAATCTATATACTTAATTAATGAAATCCCCTTTTAAGGAGTATGTATAATTTCACACAAAAGACATTTTCTGGAAACCATCTTCTTTTGGTTGGCTTCACCTCCGCCTTCCTTCAATTACTAGAGATTTAGTTATTAAGAGCTTTATTATCTTAAGATTTGGTCTAGTTATACAGAGATTCTGAAATATCACAAGAGGTTTAAGTAATTAGCGGTTAGAGCTGGCAACGATTTGTTTTGACAGAGAAATGGAAGGAATGAATTGAATACACATATATTTATAGATGTTTTAATAGCAATGTCGACCTTGGTAAATTTAATTCTTGCGAAATTATTTTTCCAGTGGTGGGTTCTCGTTTGTATTCTACAATTTGAGTAATTAGTTTCCCTGACAATTTTAGATAACATATTTAAGGTTGTAGTGATAAATGTAGCTATGACAGTTGTGATTAACACCACTATAATTCCCATTTAATTGTGATAAAATTCATCTAATATTTATAAACATTAAGAGTTTGGTTGTTTAATTGTTAGCATGTGCCTTACTAGTTTGATTTCTATTATGCTATAACCTTTGGTTGGATGTAATTACGATTGTTGCATGTATTCCTTACATGGAATTTGAGATTATGTGAACCTTATAATTCTATGGAGGTTGTTACAACATTTAAGAAAACATATCATGAGCTTATTACACTGGGTCTGAGCGTTACACTGTAAACTAACATTTTTTTACCATCATGGAAAGTCTAAATTTTAGAAGAACTCTTCCTTCCAACTCTAGTTATGGCATTTTAATACGTCGTGATCGATCTTTCAGTTTTAATTAACTTATGTTTTATGATTGTACAATCCTTATATTTCCTTGATGTATATCAGTGTTCCACATGAACTCTTAATGATAAAAATCATGTACAAGAATGTAATAACTCATCAATGCAAGGATTATCGTGCCGTAGGAAGTTAATGGTGTATGATGGAAATGTGCTAATGGAGAATAAATTCTGAGTTTGCAGAAGTTAGAAGGAGGCCTAAAAGGATGTAGTTTTATTAGTCAATTCCTGTTTAAATTTCCAATATGGATATGTGTAGTTATTGTTTACATTGACTTAATGGATGTGATATGTCAGGAGGGACCCCATAACGTATATCACTTCTCATGCCTCAAATTTTATTTAATTAATGATTGATTAATTGGCACGCCTAGAAATTAAATAGAAATGTGCCTTGGATTTATTTTTGCTAGATAGATTTGTATGCCATCTCTCTTGTGCACTCATAAATTTAAGGTTGATTAAAGTATTGTCTAAATATTAGATTTATCTGGTTGTGCATGGCTAAAGGGAACTAATGATCGTATCTTGCTTATTTTTTTTTGCACCATGCAAATGTTGATTCAATGATTTCCAATTCTCGCTCGGATTGAAGGTTCATGATACATGTTTTGATTTTTTGTTGTTGTGTTTGGTTTATTTGATGTTGTTTGTTAGCTTAGTAGGTGTGGTATTGCTTGTGTCGGGCGGGATGTAGACACCTCCTTGTTCCTCAAAACAATCACCAACATTAAGACCTTAAATGGTCAAAATCGATGAGAACCCGGGCTTGAGCGTTGCTTATGTGTCCTGGAGATCCTTACCTTGCAGGGTAGGACAAACGAGTATTTTTTTTTTTTTACTTTTCGTCTGATTAATTGGCGTATGTTTCTTCCAGCTGCATGACATGCTCGTATGCTAGGTTGTTATGTTTGTTTGTTTCTTGAATTGTGTACATTGTGTTCATCATCGATTTGTGTTGATTGACCATTGGTCGTTGTTCCTTCCTACCAAAAAAAAAATGCATATTGTAGTGATTATGCATCACACGTTGTCATAACGATGAGGGACGTCACATATCTATCCCTTGTTATGTGGGTTGGGGCCGCCTTTTCCCTACTTCAACTTTGAGTAGATTGCAGATCCAAAATCTCACCTCTTCTTCTTAAATTTTTGCTCAATCTTTTACAGCACATCTATAAGACGTACCCGATGAGGTGATTTTTAATGTATCTATGCAATCAACCGTGGTATTTGAGAACCAAATGTATTTTTTGTGTAGGGTATGGAAAATATTGGTAAAATATGGTACTGTCTGGTCCCTTTCTTGACATAGGGTGGTCCATCTGGTGTATTGGTCCTCGTAGCTTCAAACATGGTAGTATTATTCTTTAATGGCATCCCAAAAGGAATCCCATGTAGGGGAAACCACAAATATTGTATATTCCTCTATGGTCCTTTCTTTAGAGTAAGTGTCCCACTAGTGCTTAATATGGGGGACAAACTTGAGGAGTGCAAAAGTAACATTTTCCCTATCGAAAAAAATTTGGACTGAAAAATACCCTTCGAGGAGAATCAACCAGTTATCTACATCATATGCATCTATCAGTCCTTCAAATAATGGAATATCAAAATTTCCATGTAGCTTGAAGGAGGTTTCATGGCCACTTGATGAAGATGCTTCTTCTGTGGGTAGTCATCGAAGGATCTGTGTAAATTTGTCGATCATTTCGTTCCTTTTTCGTGCAAGGGCTTCCTCGAGCAACATTTTAAAAGGATCTCCTACTCCATGATATTTATTTTCATCCCATGTGGGTTTTTGTCAGGCTTGGTAGGATCGATCTTGCAACAGATTGATTGGTTCGATTCCCAAATTCTTGTACCTAGATCTTGTCAGGGACATGCACAAAGAAAAATTAATGAAGAGCATATCTCTCCTGATATGGATTTAGGAGCGGAACAAGCTAATTAACATATTGAATACAATAAACATAAATATACAAAGAACACCATAGATATCCAGTGAACAATATCTTTTATTGAATAAATGAAATAGTTGCTCAAAAGGTGGTAGCTATCTCTGAGAAGAGATGTGGTTGCTACATGCATTTGTCTAAGAAGAATGATTAAATTTAGACTCCATAGGCCTTTTTGATATTACTCATGAATTCCAAAACCCTATACATCCAAAAACCTAACCCTAGGAGGTCAAACTCCAAAAGTCATGTGTGCCCCAATGGGTAAGTTGGTACCTCAACTTCCTGGGGTTGTAAGTTTTGCATACGACCTCTATTTTAGGTGTTTTATAGCCCATTGGAAAGGTATTTTAGAGAAATACACATTATTCCATCAAACTTAGAGTTTGACTATAGTTTGACTGTGGTGAGACAAGAAAAAAAAATTTCGGGCTCCAAAACAGCCCTAGAAGTCCAACAAGATGTGATGACATGAAAACATACAAAATAGTCTGGTTGGATAAAGTGACACCCCACCAGCATCCACTTAGAATATGTGTAGGGCTTCAGAAATCCACTAGAAGTGTAGAACCCACTATTACAAAGAAGTACATAAGAACATGTTGAACTAAAAATGGACGAGAGGATCTAGTTGGAATAGGTGGGTGCCCACCAATATCCACCTGGATAATCTATTGAAGGGTAATTCTACCATTGGAGTGAAGAAGTTTTTGGGTAATTCCTCTCCTTCTTCGTTTGTTACTATTTATAATTCTTCGATGTATTTCTTTGTCTATCCATTTTAACAACCCTAGAAAGGGTATGGACTATGTTTATGAAGCTATAGTTAATCTTGTTGGTGAATGTTGCTCCATTGAAGACCCCTTGTTGTAGGGCCTTGGTTGTCATTGTTGATTAGATAAGATATTATTCTTTCCCTTGCGTTCTAGTCTTTTATTTTCAATCCTTTGATGAAAAAGATGAATTCCAAAAACATTTTTTCTTCTTGACCTGATAAGTCCCCTTTGACTGAAATTGATTCAATTTCCCTTGTTATATTTGGGATCTCTACTTCCTTCCATCAACTCTTTTACATCCTTGAAAATACCAAAAAAATTGTTTTACTAAAACTACTCTCACTTCACCTTGTGCATCATTTCCTAGCATTAGTAATTCTACTAGGGATAACCCCCTAAGCTAGAGGAATGTCAGCCTAAAGTGAATATGATAGATTGCTTAGGTGATTGTAGTGACCATCCTAATAGTTCTCTCCTGGTTTGAGCCTTGTGGATTAGGGATTTTATCATTAAGTACAATTTGGGAGGTAAAATTGCTTAGAGGATTGGTGATGGTATTTCCTTTTCCATAGTACAGAGCTATGACACTTGGCCCACATGACAATTTCCATTACTAGACACCACAACTAAAAATAAGACAACTATAACATGAAAAAAAAGAAATAAAGTCAACTAATCAAAATGACTTCTTTACAATCTTGTTAAAGTATAGGTTAAAAAATTAGAATGTGATTGAAAAATTACATATGTTTGTGAAATCCTTAAATTAAAAATGAAAAAAATGTTAATTTGCATGAAAGACTATTGAAAAAATTACATACCTATTACAATTTTCCTCACTACCTTTAGCTAAGGACTAATAATGTGAAGTGTGATAAAAAATACATTCTATACACAACAAAAAATCTTTGGTATTTCACTTCAATATTTATATAAATAAATTCAAATTGTTACAATTAAAATTATTATACAATACATAAAGTGTTTGGCATTTCATTTCATTATTTCTATAGATAAATTCAAATTGATATATGAAAATTATTATTATAAAATATTATTATAGAAATTATATTTGTTTGGCCTCAAATTAAATGAAAGTTTGGATAAACTTCCATTGGAATAATAAAGTCATTACAAATATTCTTAATCTAAATTCAAAGAGTTTCTTTATTTTTATTTTCAGATTAAAATTTAAAATTATTTACATCCTATATATTTATTGAATAATAATATGATTTTTAATTTTAAATTATTTATAACTAATTTAATATCATTGCAAATGCATAACATAGGCATACAGAATATTCCTTTCATTATTTCAAAATTAAAATTAAAATTTACATTTTTAAAATAATTATAATTATAAAATCTTGTGACAGAAATTGGCCAACTACACCCGCTCTTGCACTTACAGTTAGTGGATAGAGGCCCATTTGGAGTCGCCCCTCTTTAACTCCACCCACTTCGATTTCATCACACCTAAAAGGTTTGGAAAACTAAACAAGCTGATCGAGTCAAAGCACAAGTTTCATTAAGAACGGGTCCACCCAAACGTAGTGGGCATACAAAGTTCAATCCGACGAGGCCAAATCTTGCAACACGCTCTCCCATACTCCCCTAAAACCCAAGCAACCTCCAAGGCTCCTCCAATGGATTGTCTCCGCTCGTTCATTGTCTTCGCCTATATAATACCATTTCTCACGATGCCAAGAGTCGTGCGTATCTGTTGGTGAAATATTTCTTTGGCGCCAGTATCTGCGGGTGACGTTTTGTGGTGAAGTTTTTCTTTGGCTGATATCAAAGAAAAGTGTTTTTGTTTCCTAAATTAATTTCTGAGATAAATTGTGCTCTGTTACATCGGGTGTTTGGATATCTTTTTGCGCAGTCAGCCTACTGGGTTTTTGAGAGGCATCAAACCCTAGATTGTAGTCGGAAACAGTATCCTCAAGTTATCCAGTTCCATTCTCTGTGGAAATGGATTCTGTGAACAGTAGGAAGCCGATTGCCGATTGTTCGGGACCTTTAATTGTCAGTCAAGAGGAGGGTTCAAATCTCACTCAAGAGGAGGGTAGTACCACTTTTGCGTTTCGCGGGGTTACAAAGTAATTTACTTCCGACCGTTTTGTTTCTTTACATTCTAGCTTTAAGTGATGTTCATGTTTTAGGTGGTTCTAATGGTTTTTGGTTGCAGACATAGATGGTCAGGCAGGTACGAAGCCCATGTATGGGACGGTACCTTTAGAAAGCCGGGTGCCAAGCGCAATGGTAAAAAAGGTTCGTCCTAAATATTTTATTAAATTTACCTGGTCAAATTTTTTTAAATGGATATTTTGACTCCTTTTAGGGTTTCATTTTAGATATATCGTGTTTTTTTTCTTTTTCAAAGTCAAGTTTTGAAGTTTTTCTGTGACCTGTGACCTATCAGTGGTACATTTATTTCAAAGTGAAGTTTTGAAGTTTTTTAATACTTCTCAATTTGTGCATTGTGTGTCACATGTACTTCTTCGTTTTTACCACAACGGTCCCAATATTACAGTCTACTTGGGTGAGTATTCTTTTCTTTCTCCGTTAAACATCGAAAAATCAATCTCCGTTGCTTATCCATATAGATATAGAGGATATTAATCGAACTTTTCTTATTCTTTTATTCTCATTTTATGCCACTGAAATTTTATAATTGCATTTACCACATTAGGTGGATACGATTCGGCCGAAAAGGCAGCGAGATGTTATGATATTGCAGCGCTTAAGATTTCGGGTTCATCAGCCAAAACAAATTTCCCAGTATGAGTTCTTCCATGTCATTTGTCATTTTCCAATGAAATATTTTGATTGAAGAATAGGATAGAATAAGTGCTATTGAACCCGCGATTAACAAGTATTTTATTTGCAGCGTATCAATTATGAAAAAGATATTATAAAGATGCAAAACCAAAGCAAGGAAGAAGTTCGCGGAATGCTAAGGAGGTAGCCACATCTCTAGTCCATTAACAGTTTAAAGTTTACATTGGATAATTTCGATGTACAGAAGGATTAAAACTCTTTTGGTTTTTGTTTTTGTCATTCCTATGTTACAGAAAAGCCACAGCATTCTCTAGAGGCGTATCCAAGTACCGCGGAGTTACCAGGTTTTTGTGAAAACCATAAAAAGCTATAATTATATTTGTTGCAATTGATTTCATATTGAATTTAGTATCTAATACTCGTGTTCATGTTTGATTCACATGTCATTTTATATTGATCCTGAATTTCATTCTTCACTTGCAAAGTTTACATTGGATAATTTCGATGTACAGACTGGTTAAAAGTCCTTTGGTTTTTGTTTTGTCATTTCTTTGTTCAGAAAAGCCACAGCATGTTTTTGTCATTTCTTTGTTCAGAAAAGCCACAGCATTGATTCACATGTCATTTTATATTGATTCTGAATTTCATTCTTCACTTGCAAAGGCTTAAAGGGAAATGGCAAGCGCGGATAAGAAGAGTTGCTGACAACAAAGTCATGTGTTTGGGAAGTTTCGGTAGGCGTTTTTTTTTTGTTTCAATCGATTTGTGGTGTCGAATAAATCCCCATTTAGGATTTTGATTTCGAAATGTTCGATTGAATGAGCGCTATTGATATTGGTTTTGACAGATACAGAAGAAGAGGCGGCCAAGGCTTATGATGCTGCTACCATAAAATACAGGGGGTGTAACGCCGTCACAAATTTCGATATCCAGTCTGCAGAATCGTCTCAGCTCACTAGAAATCAACCAAGACAAATGGATGAGACCAGTTCCGACAACTCCGACAATTCACTCCCCGTAGTGGTGGATCAGCATCCACAAGGGCAACAGAATTCTCAGATTTTATCTCAGTCTCCCGTGAATCGATCTGTTATTTCCCATCTGCCAAATCAGACAATGCCTTCAAGTTCAACTGCTGAAATGGAAGAAAACAGGCTTCCCTTGCGGAATGATGGAGCTGTCTACTTGGTAGACCCCTTTACAGGTGCATCATATTACATGCCCCGGATGGTGGTAGTACCTGTTTATGATTACCAATCTGGTGCACCTCCAATAATACCTGTTTATGGTTACCACCATTCCACTCCGAATGTTCCAATAATACCTGTTTATGGTTACCACCATCCAACTCCCAATGTTCCAAATGGGAAGTGATGTAAGTGTTTTCCAAAAGCTAGATATAAATTGTGGTTGTCAAAATGAATTAGCGGACAATGTTCCTTAAGTGACAAGGAATGATTTCTATGTGCAGTAGACTGATCAATTGAGCAATAACTTGTGTATTTGTTTAAGTCGTGATTTGCTTGGTCTCTTATTTATTCATAACCTTCCATACACGTAAAGTTGTCCATATTTATTTCCTTAATTGACAAAGTGTTTCGAATTTTATACTACATTGTGTTTATGTAATCTTGCATTTGTGGGTATATTGCTTAGAAGTATAGAAAATTGCTTCTGCTGTGCGAATTCATTATCATATTTCTGCAGTTTTTCCTTTTGTTTCAGTGCAACCATTGCAGTGGTGTGTAACAAGTTTCTTCACAAACTTAAGAATAATGCATATGCGGCTGCGGCTGTTCATTATTTGGGTACTGATCATTGACTAAGTTAGTGGAATTTTCAAAGTTGGAAAGCTACAAAAGAATAAAGATATGGGAGTCCTACCTCAATAGGCCCCCTCACTCAGTTAAATCCCCATCACATCTAAAGAGTCAGGTGCACAGAAGAGTTAGGAAGACAGGCTAAATCTTAGTATGCTATGACAGTAGGAGCCTATGGAGTTCTCTTAGCTTTCGAACTTTGATATTAAAAAAACAAACATAAAGCCGTGGGAATCCTACTCAATAAGCTCCCTGACCTAGCTAAAGTCCGCTCCATCGCGTCTGACGTGTAAAGTGCAGAGAAGAGTGAAGAAAGGTTAATTGTTAATTGTCTAACGAGTCAACTGCACATAAGAGTTAATACAGCAGCGTAAGTCTCAGTATGCTATAAAAACAAGTGCACAGAAGAATTAAGACATTGTAAATCTTAGTTTGTTATAACAAGAAGAACCTATGAGTGTTGGTGACGTGGATCTCCAGATTTTGTTAATCTCCCGTACCTTAATTTCTCAACTACTCTTCAACTCTCACATTTAATTCTTCTTCCCCCCTTCTACATTCTTCTATGTATCTTGATTCTTCTACTTGTCAGTGTATTGTATTCTAGAAGCTTCTCTTGTCTCTTAAAAAATGACTCTGTTTTTGTAAATGAGCGCGGATGCTGGATACTCTGTTTCTGGAATGAATGTATGATTCAAACAACAGGCAGTATAAAAACTCTATTTTGTTTTAATTACTCAGCTAAAAACTGTCATTGGGTTCTTTCCTCTTTTCTGTAGAAATTTGGGCATTTTGTAAGTAGATGTTTTTTTAACCAGCAAGGTTAATGGTATTTGATGTTGTCCAAAAAACTTGAAGCTGTGGAAGTTGATGTTGAAGGGAATTCAAAAGAATCTATGAGTATTGAAGAATGAAAAAGATATAGACTTAGCAAGTGCATCAAAGGTTGGAGAAAACAAGTAGCCACTGTTTTGTTTGGAGACTTTATTGCTGAGTACAGAGGAGGTGTTGACCTGTTGCAAAGAGATTGCAGAAATTTAGTGGTTTTAATCATACAAAAGGTTTGACAGAGATTGGAAAAGGAAATAGAGGAAGAACAGTAAAAAGAGGCAAATTTTATTTAAAAAAAAAAAATCATGGCAGGAGCAACTGGAAGCATTTTACAACCCGAGATTCCAATTTTTAATGGAAAAAATTATGACTATTAGAGTATAAGAATGAAAACCAGCAAGCTTATCAAGCTCTTTCACAAGCTGAGAAGGATTTGTTGAAGGAAAATAAGTAGAAGGATTCCAAAGCATTGTTTTTTATTCAGCAGGCAATGGAGGAATCAATTTATCCTAAAGTAGCCGCTGCTACAAGATCAAAACAGGCATGGGAAAGTTTGCAAATAGCATACCAAGGCACAAGCAAGGTAAAAAAATCAAAATTACAAATGCTTAGAAGGGATTTTGAAAACTTACAAATGAAAGATACAGATTCAATAGATTCATTCTTCACTCATGCAATGGAAATAATAAATCTGCTTAGATCATACGAAGAAACAGTTGGAGATCAAAAGGTTGTAGAGAAAATACTTAGAAGCTTACCTACAAAGTTTGATCCAGTTGTAATAACCATTGCGGAATCAAAAGATCTCACTTAGTTATCAGTAGATGAGTTAATGGGATCACTCTTATCAAATGAGCAAAGATTAAATCGAATAGGGACATCATCATTGGATAATGCATTCAAGACTCATCTTTCATTTTGAAGAACAAGAGGGAGATCAAATTACAACAGAGGTAGAGGACGTTTTACACCAAGAGGAGGAAGAGAAAATGCACAATTTGAAAGAAGAAGACCAACATCTAGCCCACATGCTCATTCTACACCAACAAGAGGAAGGGGGAGCATCCATTCTCATAGTCATCATCAAGCTGAAAGGTATGATAAATCTAACATCCAATGCCATTATTGCAATAAATTTGGGCATTTTGCATCAGAATGTAGGAAAAATCAATATGACATGAATAAGCAAAAGGCACATTTTACAAATGAAAACCAACCCAACAATGGTGAAGAAAACACCATATTGATAACATGCAATGTAGCACAAGAGAGTTCCAAAGAAGTATGGTTCCTAGATAGTGGTTGTAGTAATCACATGAGTGGAAGTAAGGAGATGTTTGCAA
>JASDQU010198022.1:0-19356 GCA_032191745.1 Picea mariana | reverse complement strand
ATAGTTTTTTCTAGAATGATTCAGACCGTGAAATTGGGAGGCCATTGAGGAAATATATACAAGTAGTTGTGGTACAAATTTCATCTTATGGGTCGTTGTATTTTGGGAGTTACATGCCGTGGACAATAAGGTTTGTGGCTAGTCCTAAAACTAGTCTAAAACAGGTGTTTCGGGTAAAAACATCATAACTTATTCATAATAGATCCAAATTCAGAAAGAAAAAATGTGTTGGTTATAGTACAATATGTAGTATTTTTTGTAAAATTTTAGATCCATACAACAAATATTATATGTGGAGCATTCTCTACAAGTTAGCTCTCTAGGATAATATAAAATTCAACAAGGTATTCCTTTTTTTCTATAAATCCTTTTATGAGAGGTTCCAAGTAGTGACACTTGGAGGAATTGCATAAAACACACTAAAGAACATTTTGTACTATTTTCAGATCTTTATTCATTATAGGTACATAGTTATGATTATTTTAAGTTAGGATTGTTGACTAATCCAAAACTAGTCATGTGAGACTAAAGTAAAGTTTGATGAAAATTCTAGTATCTTGTTGTTAAAGTTAAGGAAGGTTTGCAGGTATGTGATCATATACACCAGGTCTATTGCAGAGTTACAAATCAGATTTGGATGATGAAATTTATGAGGGATTTTGGTTGAGGTTGAGATACAGGTTGGTGCATGGTTGATGCACTTTTTTATTGTATAGGTTGATTATAGGTTGAGGTATAGGTTGATGAATGGTTGATGCATGGTTCAGGTTATTGGTACAGTTTGTTTGGTGAAGGTTTATTGGTACAATTTTATAGCAGTATATATCACAGTGATAGTGTGACAATGGTTCCATCATTCTACTTATATGTCAGGGAGGTTGGATGGGGAAAGGACAAGTGGTTGTACCCACCTTCCAGTTGTAGCCGGAGAACATAGGGGGTTGTAGCCTCCTTCTGGTTGTAGCCAGAGAATTGGGGAGCTGGAGCTTCCCTCAGGNNNNAAAATAGGGGGTTGGAGCCTCCTTCTAGTTGTAGCTGGAAAACAAAGGAAGTTGGTGCTTCCAATGAATGTAATTCTTCAATATATATAGGAAAAAACATTCTATGGTTTTCTCCCGCTTTGGGTTTCCACGAAAAAAAACTAGTGTATTGTGTATGTGTATGATTTTTCATTTGTTCATTGTTTATTTACTCTGCAAATATTGGATGATAATGCTACATTGATATAAGACTTGAATTATAAGGTTAAAAAGGATTAGATTTCTCTATTACTAATTCACCCCCCCCTCAGTAATCCAACAATTGGTATCAGAGCAGCTTCCTTCAGAAATCAATTTAACCACTGAAAGGTAGATCATGGAGAGAAAAAACATGTATAAAATTGGTATACGACAGTTTGATGGACAAAAGTATGCATTTTGGACAATAAGGATGAAGACATATATATAGGCATGGAGATTTGAAATTTGGCAATCAATTGTAGATGGATACATAACACCAATAGTTCCACCGACAAATGAAAAAGAAATGATACTTGGTCAGAATAATTCCAAAGCCACAAATGAAGTTTTGAATGGTTTTGGAGAATCGGTATTCACCAAAGTTTCACATTGTAAATCCGCTAAATATATTTGGGACAAAATTCAAAATATTTACGAAGGAGATTAAAAAGTCAAAGAAGTAAAGATTCAAACTTACAAAGGTTAGTTCGAACAACTAAAAATGAAGGAAGATGAGAATATTGCAGCTTAGTTTTTACGAGTCGATGAAACAATAAATGCAATCTTGGGATTGGGAGAAGAAATCAAAGAATCTGTAATCGTTCAAAAGGTACTAATATCTCTTCCTATGATATTTGACCCTAATATATTAACACTAGAAGAAAGAGAATATATAAACTCAATAAGCATGGACGAACTACATGGAATCTTCACAGCATATGAAATGAGAACTAAACAAGAAAATTCATATATAAAAGAAGAAGCCTTCAAAGAATCCAAAAGGTCAAAGAAAAAGGGAAATAAAAAATAAAAAGAACATAGCAGCAGCAGTGGAGTCTCGAAAGATGATGAAGAAGCGACCAACTTTGTCAGAAGATTGAACAAGGGAACCAACGACATGTATAGAGGTAAGATTCCTTTGATTTGTTTTAATTGTGATGTTATTGGTCATTTTGCTAACAAATATCGTCATAAGAAAAAGAGAAATGATTAAGGTTACTCAAATAGAAAACAAACATATAAAGGCAAAAGAACCACAAAGAAAGTTTTCAAGAAAATCTTATGCACCAAAGAAGACATCTCATCATCAGATGAAGATGAAGTCAGTGACAGTGAGAAAGAAAGAGTTCTATTCATGGAAGTAGAAGACTCTGATAAAGAAGACTCTGAAGAAGAATATGAAGAGGCCGAAGAAGAATATGAAGAGGCATAATTTGACTACCAAGAAGAATTGTTGTGTGCCATAGAAGTTATCAGAAGAGGAAAGAAGAAAAACAAGAAACTACAAGTGGAACTAGACAAGAAAGAAGACACTCATGAACTAGAACAAATGATCACAAATTTGAAGGTTCAAATTGAAGAAGATAAAAGAATTGAAGAAGCACTCAAAGAACATATAGAAGGAAGATACATGATCATTGGAAATTTGGAAGAATAAATTGTCACATTAAGAAAGGATACTCAAAAGAAAAATATGCAGAATAGCTCAAAAGTTTTGAATGACATTATCGGTAGTCAAAAACCTCATCATGACAAGTTCAGACTTGGATACAATTAGACATAAAAGGGGTCAAGATCCAAAATAAGAGAACAAGAAACATATCCAAAAATCTATGCAGAAACAATCAAAAGGGATAGGAAGGTCTACAAAGAAAATTACAGGGACACTCCTCCATCGAGAATATTCAGATTTTAGAATCAACAACCGACAAAAACAGATAGGACTTAGGAAGAAGAAGGATTCATAAGAGTACCTCCTTTTAGAATATCTTCTACTCCCAGGTATCAAACTATATTTTTTGGTCTATGTTATGCATGTAATAATTTTGGACATAAAGATGCGAATTGGAGAGCTAACAACAAGAACATAAACAACTTTGAAAGTCATACACAAAAGGGTTATGAAAGAAGGCCTAGTGAAACACAGAGAAGAAGTTAGAACATGTTTGAATATTTGAGCACTGAAGTGGAATGCTACAAATGTAACAACTTTGGACACATGTCCAAACATTGTTGAATTATAGTCCCTCCTAAAGAACCAAGACATAACAACAACAGTCACAGACAGGAACCTCAAAAAACGGTATGGATAAGAAAGATAAATC
The DNA here is from genome assembly GCA_032191745.1 of Picea mariana. Lineage (NCBI taxonomy): Eukaryota > Viridiplantae > Streptophyta > Pinopsida > Pinales > Pinaceae > Picea > Picea mariana. Next base: position 16,031 of record JASDQU010198022.1, on the reverse strand, counting down.
ATTATAGCAATGAAGAATGCACACTCGATCTACAAGCTAAGCAGAAGAAACATGGTTGGTATGTTAACAGTGGCTATTCAAAACACATCACAGGTGATAGAGACAGGTTTCTTACATTAAGAAAGGAAAGATATGGATCAGTATCCTTCGGAAATGAGTCAAATGTTATACTACCATACCAAGGCAGAAAATGTTCTACTAGTAGAAGATATGAAACACAATATTCTAAGTGTGAGTCAAATGTGTGACCAAGTTCATAAAGTTACTTTCGATTCACAAAAGTGAGAGATAAGAAAAGAAGGTTTAGGGAAATTGATTGAAACAGTTGCAAGAAATTCAAGCAACATATATGTATTAAGTGACATTGGAAATGAAAAGTGTTGCCTAGGAAAGGAAGATGAAATTTGGATATGGCACAAAAGAATGGGTCACATACATTTTGATAGCCTTGTCAAAGTCAGAAAAATGGAAGCAGTTAGAGAAATACCCTAGATCGCGAAACCAACCAACACTTTATGCAATCATTGTCAATGACGAAAGCAAACAAAGACCAGGTTTAAATCAAAAGAATATTAAATGACAAGACCACTAGAAATTGTGCATACTGATCTAGTTGGACCAACTACAACAAAGGGTTTAAAAGTTGAGAAATACTTTATGTTATTAGTTGATGATCATAGAAGAATGACTACAGTTTTCTTTCTCAGGAATAAGTCAAAAGCTTTTAAAAACTTCAAGGTCTACAAGGAAATGGTTGAAAATGAAATGGATTCAAAAATCAAATGCTTGAGATTTGATAATGGAGAGTTCACTGCAAAGGAATTTATGGACTAATGTAGTAGACATGGAATAAAAAGGAAATTCTATGTTGCTAGGACACCTCAACAGAATGGAGTTGTTGAAAGAAAGAACCAGACAGTACATGAAATGGCTCGAACAATGCTAATGGATTCCAAATTGTCATATATCTTTTGGACACAGGAAATGCATACAACATTTCACATTCAAAAAAAAGTAATGCTCAGAAACAACACTGACAAAAATCCCTACGAGATATGGAAAGGAAGACCAAAAAATGTGAATCACTTCAAAGTTTTTGGAAGCAAATGCTACATCAAAAGAGAACATGGCAAAATGCAAAAGTTTGACTCTCCTGTGGAAAAATGAGTACTTGTTGGTTACTCAAGTACAAGGAAAACATACAAGTGTTACAACCTAATATTGAACAAATTTGTGGAGAGAATCAACGTAACAATTGATGAAACAGGTAGACAATAACTAAAGGAAGAAGAAAATGAATCAATGGAACAAATTTACGAAGAAGAAGCAGAAGATAAAAAAGAAGTAGAAGGGGAATATGAAGAGGATCCGATAGAAGAAGAAGATAAAGTTCAACAAGTGCCTCCAAAGACACCTAGCAGACGAGTACAGAAGAATGACCCTTCAGATCATATTATCGGAAACAAAGATGCAGGAGTTGAGACTAGAAGAAGAATCTGTTCACTAGAACAAAGGAACCTAGCACTCTCATCTATGATTGAGCCAACCTATTTTGAAGATGCCAACAAGGATGAATTTTGGAATAAGGCCATGGATGAATAATTGGATCAAATAGAAAAAAATGACACTTGGGAATTGGTTCCAAGACCAAAGGATAAGATTATGATCAGCACAAAGTGGGTATAAAAGAATAAATTGAATGAATATGGACAAGTTACAAGGAACAAAGTTAGGTTGGTATGTAAAGGATATGCATAGGTTGAAGGAATCAACTTTGAAGAGACATTTTCCCTAGTTGTCAAAATGGAAGCAATCCGATTGCTTTTAGCTTATGCATGCTCCAAAAATATTAAAGTGTATCAAATGGACGTAAAATCAGATTTTTTGAATGGGGAACTTGAAGAATAAGTCTACATTGAACAACCAGAAGGATTTCAGTTGTCAGAGAACACAGATTATGTGTGTAAATTAAAGAAGGCCTTGTATGGTCTAAAACAGACTCCTAGAGCATGCTACTCTAGACTGGATAAATATATACAGCAGGAAGGGTTCATAAAAGGAAGTGCAAACATAAACCTGTTGGAGAAATTTCTATTTTCGACACACTAGTTCAATGGGAGTAACACTAGTTCATTGGGAGTCAACTGACTAGTTCTATTTTTACCATCACTATTATGCATGCATGCATTCCTAAGGAAAGCTAACTACTTGATTTTTTTTCCTAATTATGGAATTCTTTGCCCTATATATGAGTGTATTCCACTCATTCATTGTATCATATTGATCATGATCTATGTATCAATCATCATCTCATTAGAGTAGTGTGAATATATTTTCTCATTCTTCCATATTGAATCTCTCTTCCTTTCTTGATAATATTTGTTTGTACTTGCTTTAGCTAGATCTCCTATGCATGTTTCCATGAAACAATGACATGGTATCAGAGCTATGCTACTTGGAGCAAGCCAGACAAGCCAAAGAATAAAGAAAATCAGAGTTTCGGCGAGCTAAATCCGTGGCTGTAAATTTCAGCAGTTATTCCTCCCAAATTATTACGTTTTTGAGGAAACGACCACTGTTGAAAGTAAATTTGCCCATTTTGGAAGTGGGTTTTCAACCATTTTTCGATATTCTTCATTGTTTTCTCAGAAAGTGAGCCACAAGATAGCCTCCACTGAAACATGCATATACTCTTGTTCTTCCATCAGTTTCAGACATCAAAGATGATTCCATACACTCTGATTATGTACATGGAAATAAGCAGGTAGTACATCCAGATAAGAAGCCAAATCCAAAGCTTCAGCAGATGCCCAAGAAGGCACATACCACACTTCAGGTAGCAGGCAACCTTGCAGGTAATCCATTGGATTCGAGGAGGACTCGATCTCAGCATGAGGAGCCTTCTCATGTACTTTCATCTCTAGAACCTGTGATGTCCATGCATTGCTATATAGTTCAATCTACTGATCCACAGAACTACAATAGGGTTATGGAAAATCCATTATGGAAAGCAACCATGACGAAGGAGTATGACTCACTCCTATAAAACCAGACTTGGAATCTGGTTCCACGTCCACCAAAAAGGAATATTTCCAGGTGTAGATGGGTCAACAGGATCAAGAAGTACAAGGCTAGACAGGTTGCCAAAGGACTTCATCAGTTCCATAAATATTTCTACATCTTCACAAAGACTTTCAGTGAGCAGAAGTTTCAGACTTTGTGGGATCGTCTTGCAATGAAGAACACAGTTGCCTATAAGCTGACATTTTCTTCTTTTGATACATTATCTTTTGAGGGGGGGTTTTGTTCCCATGTGATTTTCCCTCTTTCCTCACTTCTATTCAGTGTCCATTAGTTGCATTGTACATGAGTACCTAAAATGGCCTAGTAGCCGGGACTCATTTTTACTCCATAGTGATGTTCAAGGGGGGTGTTGGAGAAATTTCTATTTTCGACACACTAGTTCAGTGAGAGTAACACTAGTTCATTGCGAGTCAAATTACTAGTTCTATTTTTACCATCACTATTATGCATGTATGCATTCCTAAGGAAATGTAACTGCTTGATTGCTTTTCTTAATTATGGAATGCTTTTCCCTATATATGAGTGTATTCCACTCATTCATTGTATCATATTGATCATGATCTATGTATAAATCATTAACTCATTAGAGTAGTGTGAATATATTTTCTTATTCTTCCATATTGATTCTCTCTTCCTTTCTTGATAATCTTTGTTTGTACTTGCTTTAGCTACATCTCCTGTGCAGGTTTCCATGAAACACTGACACAACCTCTACATCAAGCTAACTCAAGATAGTATTTTATTAATTGAAGTTTATGTTGATGATATTATTTTTGGAAGTATTGATGATAGGTTAAGCCAGAAATTTGCAAAGGACAAGCAAAATGAATTTGAAATGTCATTACTTGGAGAACTATCCTTCTTTCTGGGTCTTCAGATAAGTCAAAGCAACCAAGATATTTTTATTTTTCAAACCAAGTATATCATAGAAATGCTAAAGAGTTTTGGAATGGAAGATTGCAAACTAGTTATCACTCCCATGCAAACCAGTTGCAAGTTGAGAAAAAATGATTATTCAAATTCTACAGATCAGAGGAAATACAAGTCAATGGTTGGTAGCCTACTATATGTAACAACATCTAGACCATATGTAATGCAAGAAGTTGGATAGGATTTCAAGTAGCACCAAAGGAATCACATGTATTAGTAGTGAAGAGGATTTTCAGATATCTCAAAGGAACAAAAGAGTTTGGATTATGGTATCCAAAAGGAAAGGATCTATCACTTATTCTCTACACAAATGCAGATTGGGCAGGTTGCATTGATGACCAACGAAGCACCAGTGGAGAAACGTTCTACTTGGGTGATTTTTAGTATCATGGATAAGAAAGAAACAATCATCAGTATCTTTATCTACAATCGAGGTAGAGTATATTGCAGCAGCAACATGTTGTACATAGGTTCTATGGATGAAACAAACTCTAACATATATACAGGTTGAGTATGATGAGCTCATTCCAATATATTGTGATAATACAAGCGCCATCAGTATCTCAAAGAACCCAGTGATGCACTCCAAGATGAAGCACATTCAAATCAAGTATCACTTTTTACGGGAACGGGATATAGAAAAGAACATCAGAGTTGAATATGTGGGCACAAAAGAACCAGTGGCAGACATGTTTACAAAACTGCTTCCATGGGAAGCCTTTGAGTATCTTCGCTAAAGACTCAAAGTTATTTCTACTCCAAAATGAATTATTTTGAATGCTTATCTTATATGTCTTAGATGTACATGAGGAAGCACCATAAAGAGGATAGTTCAGGTTAGGAGATTAGACGAGTCAATTAGGGGGAGTAGACCCAAATGGAAAGATACATTTTCCATTTATGACAAAGGGGGAGAGATTTATCAGATGCAGAGGACAGAAACATGGCTCCAGGGGGAGCATTGGTCACAAAGATGCAGACATGGTTCTAGGGGGGAGCATCAATTATATGATTTTAGTATTGCATCAGAGTGTTTCCATCAATGCCAAAGGGGATATTGTTGATTAATTGAGTTGGTTGTCATTGATGTCAACCCTTGAAGAAAGTATGGTAGCGAATTCTGGTAGCAGAAAGGTTTGGGTAATGGACCCAAGGTTGTTTTATGTATAATGGTATGAGTTTTGATATATTTGCAGGTAAGACTATTCTAGATGGATAGTACATGTCATGCCATTTCGGGTGGTATGTGGAACATCACATAACTCATCACGGTTTGAGAGTTATGGCCTTATAAAGTTGGAGGACCCTCATATGTTGGCTTGAAGCCCCAAAAGGTCAAAGAAGTCAAAGTGCTTGCAAAGAAGAAATTATTTAAATAATAAAGTGAAGTGACAAAGTCAAAGTCAAAGATGATTATTTAAATAATAAACTGAAGTGACAAAGTTAAAGATGATTATTTAAATAATAAAGTGAAGTGACAGAGTCAAAGAGGATTATTTAAATAATAAAGTGAAGTGACAAAGTCAAAGAGGATTATTTAAATAATAAAGTGAAGTGGCAAAGTCAAGGAGGATTATTTAAATAATAAAGTAAATGGAGAACTTTCTAATTATGGAAAGTGGTTATAAGAAGGTTAACCCTAAAATGAGGAAAACAGGTTAAGTAGTCAAGTGGGTATTGGATACATGGAAAAGTGAAAAATTGGGCAAAGTTGGACATAGGTGACTATGTGGACAAAGTGGCCTAAAAGCTGCTTCTAAGGAAGCTACTTGGAGAGTATAAATAAGAGGCAAGGCTCTCTCATTTTAATCACAATTGAGAATATTGCATATCTACAGGTGAGTGAGGTAACCAAAGGATATCTAAGACTAATTTCAGAGGGAATGTGAAGTAAATAAGGTCGAAATTCAAGGGAGGATAAATTCTTTTGATGATGCTTTCTAAGGTATGTTATTTATAGGTCATATCACCATTTTCGCAATAATTTGTTTTCTAGAATGAGTCAGTATGAAATTGGGAGGCCATTGAGGAAACATATCCAAGTCGTTGTGGTACGAATTTTAGCTTGTGGGTTGTTGTATTTTTGGAGTTACACTCCGTGTAAAATAGGGTTTGTGATTAGTCCTGAAACTAGTCTAAAACAGGTGTTTCGGGTAAAAACGTCATAAATTATTCATAACAGATCCAAATTAAGTAAGAAAAAATGTTTTGGCTAGAGTACAGTCTGTAGTATACTATGTACAATTTTCATATCCATACAACAAATATTTTGTGTGAGGCACGCTCTCTAGAATAAGCCAGAATTCAACAAGGTATGTCATTTTTTATACAACCCCATTTCTGAGAGGTTTCGAGTAGTGACACCTGGACAAATTGCATAAAACACATTGAAGAACATTGTGTACTATTTTTAGATCTTTATTAATTACAGGTACATAGTTATGATTATTTCAAGTTATGGTTATTGACTAATCCAAAACTAGTCATGTGAGACTAAAGTAAATTTTGATGAAAATGCTAGTCTCATGTTGTTAAAGTTAAGGAAGATTTGCAAGTATGTGATCATATACACAAGGTATATTAAAAAGTTACAAATCAGATTTGGATGATGAAATTCATGAGGGATTTTGGTTGAGGTTGAGATACAGGTTGGTGCATGGTTGATGCACTTATTTATGGTACAAGTTGATTACAGCTTGAGGTACAGGTTGATGCATGGTTCAGGTTATTGGTACAAGTTGTTTGGTAAAGGTTGATTGGTACAAGTTTACAACAGTATAGCTCACAATGATAGTGTGATAGTGGTTCCATCATTTTATTTATACATCAGGGAGGTTGGACGGGGCAAGGATAGGTGGTTGTACCCACCTTCCGGTTGTAGATAAAGAACATAGGGAGTTGTAGCCTCCTTTTGGTTGTAGCCATAGAATTGTGGAGTTGGAGCTTCCCTCAAGTTGCAGCCTGAGAAACTAGGGGGTTGGAGCCTCCTTTTAGTTGTAGCTGGAAAACAAAGGAAGTTGGTGCTTCCAATGAATTTAATTCTTCAAGACATATAAGAAAAAGCATTTTGTGGTTTTCTCCCACTTTGGGTTTCCATGTAAAAACACTGGTGTACTGTGTATGTGTATGATTGTTCATTTGTTTATTGTTTATTTACTCTGCAAATATTGGATGATAATTCTACATTGATATAACACTTGTTATTATATGGTTAAAAAGGATTAGATTGCTCTATTACTAATTCACCCCCTTCTCAATAATCCAACACGGGGCACCCCAGAACTCAGGAAACTTCACCTTATAGAGTTCTTTGTGCATGCTAATACTACTAGCTGGAGCGCTTTGTGAACCCTCATTAGGCACATATTCTCTTCCCTCATCTTGATCCAAGCAGTTGATCAATGCCTCTGACATTCTCTGGAAGGATCTCATCACACCTACCACAGCTCCCGCAACAACCTACTCCTATTCAATGGTTTTCTCTTCTACATGGGGGTTAAACACCTCTGACATGGATATTATCGGAGATGTTACACCTCTTACTCTAGCACCATGATGTCTACTTCCCCTGTGTCCTCTAACCATGATTACCTACATGGACAAATTTCAAAAATAATTAGTGGTACATCTTTGATCATTTATTTACACAGTGGAAGGTGTAACGGTCGAATGTCACAGAGTTAAACCTGCTCTGATGCCATATGCAACGTCCCCTCTGTTATGACATCAATGCAAGTGAGTACAATAGTGGTATTTTTTTTTGAAAACAACAGCATTACAACGAAGGATAAGCGACAAAAACATACATCAATAATTACACCTTCTATTATCATCTACATCATTACACAACTAGGAACCAATTACAATAAGTATATCAATAAAATCACATCAAGATAACATGGATGTATATCTACCTCACCTACCTTGCAAGGTTAGGACCTCCAAGACACATAATCAACTCTCAATTCCAGGATTCATCCGATTGATTTTGACCATTTAAGGTCTCAGGACTAGCCACTGTTCAGAGGAACAAGGAAGTATCTAATTTCCTTAACCATCATCCTATTCCAAAATCCAAGACTAACTAAAAAATAATACTTAACATAATTTTTTCTGAGCACACAAGAATAATTTATGTACTTAACAAATATTTAATCAACACTCCTATGTATTGAGAAAAAACATTCTATAATTTTTCTTATGAAGGACAACAAGAAATTTCACTTAGTAAGAAAATAATTCATCAATTCTTATAAATTCTCCAGCCAGAAAGTACTAAATTTAACACATCAATATACATATTAACCTCATTAGAATAATCGATTCTCTTCGAAATAGACTCATAATACACATTAAATTCAACCTCTAATACCCCAATTACAATTTTGAATTGATCAATTAACCTTTTATCTTATACCGAACGTTTAGTCATCTTATATCAGGTGACGTTATCAATTTATGCCTATTGAAGAAGTCAAATTATCATAGACACCAATTAAATTCTAAGATTCCATTACATGTAAAATCTCACCTAAATTCCACTCTACATGGTATCCTCAATGTTACAAAATCAATTCTTTAAGAGTGACAACATAACCTATCCCTTTTACTATTTTAGAAGATATTCTAAGTTACAATTAATACTTTAAATTCCTTGAACATTCTCACTAATTAATTAATCCTTGTACATTCTTCATAGTTAAACATCACCCTTTTTGTATGGTTAATAAGTTTTTACATCATTATCGACACAATAGGTTACACGTTAATCACTTAATAATATTAAATCTCATTATCAAATTGAGTAGTTAATCAATAAATAGTTCTATAACTATATATTCATAGCATCTCAAACCGTTATGTATCAACTAAATACTTTGATCACTTTACTCACTAGAATCAATCGAAGGAAAGTAAAAATGCATGGAAGAGATACTAAATATCATTTATTTATAAAAATAACTCGTTCTCACAAGATCAAATAAAATATGTTGTTGACATTATACCATCTATTTATTTATATATATCATGAAAATAATTCTTTCTTCCTTAAGAAAGAATTACTGACTTTAGAATGAGTAACTTACTAAGGAAACTTGTGAGTGTGATCCCCTTTTTTTTGTATCTAAAGTTATAAAAGTTCCATTAAAATTTTAGAGCGATAATACAAAATTGCAAAGGTTTAGATCACGAATAGATATTGTGTAGTCAAACCTTTAATTTGTCTCAAGCACGATGTAACAGGGAAGCAACCGAGGAGCATAAATATAGTATATACAGAGCATGGGTGGTTTCAAATGTCGCGACCCTACAAATTCTACATTTTCTAATTTACACTTAAATTATTCAGAGGCCATACAAAATTTACTTCTGAAATCACAATTAGATTTTTCGATTACCAATGTATTCCAATGAGACTCTAATTTTCAGACCTAACAATAAATTTTTGAAAAACAATAAGTTACGTGAAAACCATACAAACATCTAACCTGGATTTAACATAAACTTTGCAATGACCATATAGAGTTTTAACACTGGGTGGAAATATAAATCCTTACAAGACTAGATGGAAATCAAATCCGAGTTACAAATAATTAATGACGATCCCTTGTTTAATTCCAAAATTCATTTTATAATAAGCAACAATCTTAATGAATTTCATCACATGAATGCAATATACTTGGGACCAAATAAATATCAAATTTCAGAAGGCGCATATGATTTACAATGACCAAACAAAATTACCAAATTTCCAAATGAAAACAGTTATTCAACAACTGTGATAAATTTCAACTCAGGTTTGCAATCGATTTTACAACAACCAATGAATACTAAATTCCGGAAATGAAATGAATTAACAACACCCAAATGAAGGATTAATTTTTTGGTCTGAGAAAACTTGATGGTATATCCATGCATTTCCAAATCCTTTGATTGCAATTGACTTGTTAGATATCATATAAACTTATAAATTCAATAGTTGATATTTTATTTGGGCAGCGATATATAAATTTCAAATTCTAAGATCTAAACAATTTGCAGTGAATCAAGAAAAGTTCAATGGATAAATAACAAATGGCTATTCGATGAACTTATAAACTTTTTTTTAATCCTAAAATACAATATGAATTTGCAGCTAATATGTTCATAAGTTTTCTCATTACAAATTTACTTGTTAACAATATAAAATTAATAATAAAATATCGGAACCAAGAAGATGGAGAGTGACAATTTCCTTCAAGATGTCACACACCCACTATGGCATAATAAATTTTTTTGTTTTTCCTCAAGGGATAGAATCCCTGAAGTCCTACAGGGGCCTAGCGTAGGCTAGTTCTTCCCTGTTCACCTCCCTATGATCGTGGGTTAGGACCATGGGCCAAACAAACCAAGCGCCTTTTCATGTTTTGTGACTCAGCAATACAAGTGAGTCCAATCTTAAAGGTAGAATGGTGAGGGGGCTCTAGAATGAAACCCTGGCCGTAGATCTGGGCACGTAGATTTTGGCCATCCAGATCTACCCACCACTTAATGACAAAGCACTAGCTCTCTTTCTTTAGTCCCTATCTTGATACGACCACATACGCGCCTAAATGCAAGCGTTGTTCACAACTCGCGACCTCGCGAGTTGGGAGTCGAAGACCCTCAAATTTTCTTCCCCAATCGTTGATATTCGAGATTCCGATATGGTATGGCCCCTCCTTATTAGCGCTCTCCATGCATAACCATAGACTAGGGCTTAAATATCGGTGCCTCTCGCAACTCGCACCTTCGTGAGTTCGTGGGTTGAACTTTCGTGCCCTCCTATTGCGATCTCCCGAGACGCAACAAGTCAACACCAGGTTGACTCCTTCCTTGACGCTTTTTTCTACTCCCAACCTCGCAAGTTGAAGCATCGAGCCTTCACGCCCTTATCCCACGAGTCCCCGAGATGCGAGAAATCAGCGGGGCGTTGACTCCCTTCTCTAGACGACGTGTATCCACCTGTCAACCACATGGGCCCCACCTTGGGGTTCTGCCACATGTCCACACCTGTGCCTCGGCTCTCGACACTTCACGACTTCTGCAGTCGAGACAAGGTCCACTCAACCTTTGATCCTCCGAATGCACGATACGCACGGTGAGGCTCTGATCCAACGGTCATCCGCATCCTGGATCCTACAGTTGTCGCTTCTCCTCGCGATTTCATGACTTCGTGACTCCAAGGGTTTGGTCTTCCACCTCCCAACTCACGAATCCCCGATATGCGATGTATCCAGACGTCAGATCCCAGCCACATGTCCTCCAACATGGACGGTCCTGATGTCTTCAGAACTTTCGAGACGTAGTCGAGTTCACTCTCCTGCCTAAGTAAAGGTTAAGATCAACGACTTATAAGGCTTTGATGGGTCCCTGGGATCTATGGTCCAGGATCCCATCGCTATTTGCGAAGGCTGAAAGGGTGAGGTGTTAACACCTATGGTCCTTCTCTAGATCCATCGGTGTTGACAGGCTTGGGGTGTCCCCGAAGGGATTCCGACCATTCATTTACCAAGAGATATGGTATTTTATTTCTATATTTGAGCTCGCTATCCCTTCTAAGCTTGAATCATGAAGTTCCAACTCTCAGAGCTTTAGGCTCCCATGGCCCCGAGACCTTAGAAAGCTACTCTTTCTCGCATAAGGGTTCCAGACCTGGATTGCATGAACCCTTAGACGTTTCTTGGGTAATTATCCCTTATCTTAATCGAGTCTCTGGTAAGGTTCAGTACGGTTACAAGGTTTATGGGGTAATTCTTGGAAAAGAGTACTCTCAAGGGGCCTTCCTAGAATATTATGATAAACTAAGCAAATAAGATGATTCTCGGTGGAGTGAACTCATGTCCCAGACTTAATCATTTGTACAGAAAACAACTATGGCATGTAAGCATACACAGGCATCCATTCTATCAAATCAAACGTTAGGTAAACACCTCTATTCAGAACTATTTACAAGCATATAAAACTGAAAATGTGATTATGACATTAACTTCAAATAACACTTACCAGAAATAAAACCAGAGGTGATGCAATTGCTGAGAGGGGTGCTCGTTTCCACCCAACCGTAGGCTCAATGACTCCCAATGGATTTACCACTAGCCACCCCCGAGCTGAGATCACGATGCTGCGAGACTGTGTCTCGGTTTTCCAGTGATTGAGAATGAGGGTTACTCTACCCCTTCTCTGCTATCACTCACTCTGCATATCTCTAGAGCTCTTCCTTCTTCCCTCGCATCTGCCCCCGTCTCACTTCTTCCTCACGCATTTCCCTCTTGCAAGGTTGGATGTGGTGTGATTTCCCTCGCGGTGGTTATGTCTGAGGCTCCTATGGATGGGCAGTTCACTTCCCCCATCCCTCATTAATTCCTGAGGAGCCATCCACCTACCATCCTACGAGTAATTTATTTCGGGCCAGCGAGCTGCTCTTGGTTCTCCGGGCCAGTGGAGTCCAAATACGGTATTGGTTTTCGGTGGAAGTTAACGCCACCTTTCCAGGTGCCTTCCACCACCTTTTTTCAGCCATCGTGGTCTCTTTTTCAGCATATCCCCTCTCAGCAGTCCTGCAATATATATATTCATAATATTATTTACATTCATTGACCTTTTTCACAAGGTCCATTCACATCACACATTCACATTTCTGGGTTTTCCACAATACTTGGCCAGTATAGTTATTTTTACAGACTGGGGGAAACAGGGTGTTACAATTCCCTTCCCCTTAAAGGAACATCATCCTCGATGTTCTATCTATCAACTTGACATGCATGTATAGATGTAAACAAAATTATATATGCCTGTTTCATGGCATCCTCCATTTCCCATGTAGCCTCATCTGGGACAAAATGTTTCCACTGCACCTTGACCTGTGCAATGGTTCAGTTCCAGAGTAGGGTTTCCTTTCTGTCCAGTATGCGTTGAGGTTTTGGTAGAATTTCTCCCTCCGGTTCCACCTGAATCACAGACCAATCAATTATATGATTAGCATCATGTACATATTTCTTCAATAATGAAACACGGAAAACATCATGTGCTTTTACTATGGCAAGAAGTGCTAGCCTATAGGCTACAGGTCCCACTCTGTCTAGAACCTCAAAGGGTCCACAATACCGAGGTGCCAACTTGGCACAAGCTCCCATTTTTAGGGAACTCTTTCTGGGCCTAACTCTGAGATACACATGGTCTCCCGTCTTTAACTCTCTTGGAGTTCTCTTTTGGTCTCCATAACTTTTCTGTCGGTTCTGAGCGACTTTTAGGTTTTGTTTTATTTGAGTCACCTATTGTTCCATTTCTTTCAACATGTCGGGTCCAAAAGAAATCATGTTTATAGGATTACTCCAGCTGACTGGAGTATTACACGGTCTACCATAGATGACTTCGAAGGGACTCATCTTTAAGGATGCTTGGTAGTCGTTGTTGTAGGCGAATTCTACCAGTGGCAGGTAGTCTTCCCACTTCTTGGGTCGATGCATTACATGCATCCTTAACATATCTTCTAGTATTTGATTCACTCTTTCTGTCTGTCCGTCGGTTTGAGGGTGATAGGCAGTGCTAAACAACAACTTGGTCTCTAAACCAGTCATCAGTGATTTCCAAAAGTTGGAAGTAAATTTCGTGTCTCTGTCAGACATGATCTCTTTCAGCATACCATGCAGTCTGAATATCTCTTTCATGAATACCTGGGCGATATCGATTGCCTTGCAGGTCGACTTGATGGGGATGAAGTGAGCAGACTTGCTCAATTTTTCCACCACCACCATAATGGCATCATTCTGTTTGGTTGAGGTTGGTAATCCAGTGATGAAATCCATGGAAATGGTTTCCCATTTCCACTCTGGTATTGGTAAAGGTTGCAATAATCCTGCTGGGTGTCGATGTTCTGCTTTAACCTGTTGGCACTCTATGAATTTGGCTAGGTACTCGGCTATGTCTTTCTTCAATCTAGGCCAATAAAATTGTTTCCTAGTGGCAGTGATCATTTTCTGGTATCCTGGATGACCCGAGTAGGGTCTTTTATGTAGTTCATCCATAATGAACCTCTTCAAGTCATCACAATCTGGGATATAAAATCCGCTTCTGTAAGTGAGCAGACCTCCTTCGGTCTTCTGGTATACTTCATATTTTACTCCGGTGGGTTCTTGCTGTAGGTACTTGGTCATGGTCCGGACGAAGGGATCTGTTTCTTGTGCATTTATGATTCTTTCCTTGACATTTGTCTCCCAGGTGCTCATAGCTGCCAGGTGAATTGTTTTCATAATTCTGTTGAGGGCATCAACCACCCTATTTTCCTTTCCTTTAATGTGTTTGATTTCAAAATCAAACTCGCTAAGGAGGGCCATCCACCTAGCTTGCCTAGCATTGAGCTTTGGTTGATCAAACAAGTATTGCAATTCACAGTGATCTGTCATAAGTACAAATTTTCTTCCTAGGAGGTAATGCCTCCACATTTTCAAGGCATGCACTATGGCAGCCAGTTCTAGATCATGGGTCACATAGTTGACTTCATGCTCATTCAATTTTCGGGATTCATAGCATATCACACTTCCTTCCTGCATAAGGAATCCTCCGAGCCCTTCTTTATAGGCATCTATGCACATGAGGAAGTCAGCTTCTGGATCGACGATCTTCAACACGGGTGCATGGGTCAGTAGATGTTTCAGGGTTTGAAATCTTTCTTCACATTTATGTGTCCACGGGAATTTTGTCCCCTTCTTCTAGAGGGCAGTGATTGGACAACCAATCTTGGAGAATTGTTTTATAAATATCCTATAGTATCCTGCTAATCCCATAAAGGATCTGATGTCCGAAACATCCTTTGGGGTAGGCCATTCCATAATAGACCTGATTTTGTCAGGGTCTACCGCTACTCCTTCTTCGGAGAGAACATGGCCTAAATAATGTATTTGCTTCTGGAAGAATTCACATTTGCTGAATTTGGCATAGATCTAATGTTCTCTTAGCACTTGCAACACAAGTCTAAGATGCTCTTCATGCTCTTTTCTATTCTTGGAGTAAATTAATATATCGTCAATAAAAACAAGCACAAATTTATCTAGGAACTTGTTGAGTACATTGTTCATCAAGCACATAAAAGTGGCAGGGGCATTGATCAACCCAAATGGCACTACCAAAAACTCATAGTGGCCATACCTCGTTCGGAAGGTAGTTTTATGGATGTCTTCACCCTTGATTCGGACTTGATGGTATCCCGACCTCAAATCAATCTTTGAGAACATAGATGCACCCCCCAATTGATTGAATAGGTCATCGATCCTAGGCAAGGGGTACTTGTTCTTTATGGTTACCTTATTGATTTACCTATAATCTATACACGGTCTAAGGGTATTGTCCTTCTTTTTCACGAACAAGACCGGTGCTCCCCATTGAGACACACTAGGTCGAATATAGCCCTTTTCATTTAATTGCATCTTGAGCTCAACTAACTCGGGTTTGCTCATCCGGTAGGGTGTCCTAGACACCGGCACCACTCCCAGTGCAAGTTCTATTGAGAAGTCTATGTCCCTTCTCGGAGGTAAACCCGATACCTCTTCTGAAAACACATTTCTGTATTCTTTCAGGATAGGGTGATCGTCAGGGCTTGGTTTGTCATCTTCGATTTTTTTCAACACCTGTATTTCATATAGGGTACATCCCTTTCGGCAATACTTTCTCATTTGCAGAGCTAATATTTGTCTCACCGAGACAGGTTTTTAGATCCCTTGAAGGGTTATCCTCTCCCCTTCCTTACTTACACATTCTAAGGTCTTATGGTAACAGTTCAATCTGGCTTTATGGGTAGCTAGCCAATCCATACCAATCAATAGATCATATGTTCCCAGGGGCAATATGTTAAAGGTTGTTTGGGTGGGAAATATACCCAACATCAATTGGCAGGCTGGTATAACCTCTGCTACCCTTCTTATGGTGCCAGTGGCTAACTGTACCAACCATGGCTTGGCATGTTTTTGTGGTTGTCGTTTACACTTATCAACAGCTTTAGG
>JASDQU010198021.1:0-13320 GCA_032191745.1 Picea mariana | reverse complement strand
TTTTCAAGGTTTCATAAAATATTTTCATGGACATTTTAACACACCCAACCTCTTAGTTAGTTTTTTAAGGAATGGGACATTAAAATTTTGTTTCCTTAATCCATTTTAGAATTACATTTCGATAACATCATCGTCTTATGCTTGTCAAGAGCTTTCCAACGACTGTTACCATGCTCAAAACCGAGCGCTCGATCAAATATTATGCCCTTCTAAAGTTTCTTAGGCATTCATTGGCTAAAAACCACCTCAGTGCCACGTGGCATCCACATGCCTCTCAATCCCCTGTGCCATCCGTCGTGGCTCTCACTTGGAGACTGGTGTGGCACTTACCACTGTTACGAGGAAAATCTCTCTATGGCTAGGGTGAACCACAATAGACAGGTATGACTGTAGAAATTGACTCAATTCCAGCATATGCTATATAAACTAATGTGCAAGGGAGGTAAGAAAGAGGCCTACCTCGTCCAAACGTTTGATGATGTCCACCATTGAGCACTTCGACCCAAAGCTTTATACCTGCAACATGTTCTCAACAAACAAGCAGAGAAAGCATATAGTGATAATATAACAAATTAGCACATTAGATAGCATAATCCATTAATATACAAAACAAATATGCCCACCGATCATAATACATATATTTGCAAGATATCAATTGGACGGGAAATGAGTATTTCTATTAATAAATGATCAGGAGAAGTGAAAATATTACAGACTTCTGTGTCAGCACAGTTCGGAACCAAGAAACGAAGTTCCTTCCAATTGGGCCTCCACCACTTCAATCATCCACCAAAGGTAAGCTCATATAAGGGAGACAAAGAGGTTCTCCATCAATAAGGGAAGAGCTTGAGGACTGAACACTGTGTTCAAAGAGATGCAGACTCAATATGAAGTAAATAATTTTTCGAGACTAACTTTGCTCTCAAAGTTGAATTTTATCTCTTTCCATAGCTCGGAATTGACTTCTTTATAGCCTTCAAAATGCAATTGAAGGGTTGAATTGGAACGTTTCCAGTATATGGAAGGCCAACGATCAGAGATCTCTTGTCATGACATGGAAACCCGACATTTAATTTTGATTTTCTAGCACAAATCTCGATGTACGCAGGTTGTAGTGGAGCAACGAGTGTATATGCTTGTTGTATAGCTTGCAAGGTGCGTACAAGTGGAAAAATATTTATTTTTGTCTCTGAATTTATCAATCAGGGAAAGTAAGTTTGCATGGGGGAATGGAATAAAGCCCTCTTTGCAAGATTGCATAGGGTGAGGCAAATCTTGCTCTAACATATGCTCCCTAATGTGTGAGGTCAGAGGAGAATGTGCGATGGTCAAATTACATTATAAATAACCCAGAAGTGGAGTGGTAGAGAACCAGTTGGACGAACTCAATTGCTCATTACATTCTTTACTGACTTTGCATACATGGCTGCCAAAAATAAACTGCAGATCCATGTGAAAATATACCAAACAAGTGTTTGTGGCCATGAATAGGCAAATACAAATGTGGTTACATGCCAAAGGTTTTCATAGTCACTAACAAGGCCCAGTAGAACCAGTCTCAAAAATTCAAGCTGAGGATATATGTATACCATGGAGTACAATATGATCTCCCATGATCACTGAAGTTGTATAGGTACTGGTCCAAATGAAAAGGAAGCAACAGCTCAGGAAAGTTGCGGCCACATAGTGATGTCTTCAAGTCTTCTACACAATCCGCCAAAGGTGCAAGTCTACATCATGTGAATAAAAGAGTTTAGGTCGAACACAATGAGACATCGTTTGATTACCGGTTATTGATGTATACCGTTAACAAATGCGAGACAGTCTACCGATAATGAAAGTAGGTATCAAGGAACCGAGTATATTCTTACAAGTGTGAATAGAGGAGTTGGTGTCGAACACCTGAAGAATCCATCGATCAGGAGACATTGATGTATTCCCAACTATTGATGGCGAGAGAGTCTGCCACTAATGCCTACAAGCCTCAAGGTACTCATAAGACTCTAGGTCCCATTTTCAGAATAAATGGGGTGAAGTCAATGGAGATAATTAAGGCATTTCTCATCAGTCAGCACGAGGGACAAAGTAGGAGCTTCATGATTTGGTGGAAATCGGACGAAGAACAAGTTTCACGAACCAGTGACCCGGTGCGTATTCCGCGTGTGCCAAGTGGAAGCAGTACACGAAAAAGACCCTCTGAATAGAAGCCAATGATGAAAAATTGTTGACAAAGGCGAGGAGACTACCAATAAGGCTAATGGCATCCAAGACATTGCACGAATCCCAATGTGTGAATAGATGTATTGTCGTCGAACACAAGGGAAACCACCCAGTCAGCGACCAATGATGAAATGTTGACTGTTGGGTTCAAGGTTACCTACCAATGATGGAAATAGGGCCATGGTGCATGATAGGACTAAAGTATCATGTGATTATGAGACAAATTGAGGTTATGGCCGACATGCAAATTCAAGAGTTCTGAGGAGTGGCCGACACAGGTTGATAGACTTCCTTTGAACAAGAGCATGAGACATATGGTGGACTCTGGAAGCATAGACCCAATGATAAAATCATGAGATGCAGGAGGCATCAATGAAGTTCTTTGTAGAGACTGGAAGAATAACCAGTCGGTAGAGAAGACTCTGTAACAAGCTCAGCTTCCTAAGGCCATGCTAATCCCAAAATTATGATGAATGGACTCCAATAAATTTGTGCTCCGTTCAATGGCGACATGACTGTTGTCGATATAAGATAATACTCCCTTCCTGCTTGTTTTTTTTTGTTTTTTCATAACAAACGAATGCTATGATACAGAGGGGGAAATGAGTGTCGTAAGTAATAAAATCTAGTTCCAGCAGTGGAACGTACTTATGATTAATGCAGGGAACTGCATGCAGGAGATGGACACTTGAGGGAATGTTCCCTCCTAGGTATAGGGTGTCAAATTGTGAAGAATATAAACAAAGCTCTGCTTGGTTGAAGATGAAAAACTGCTGAGGCGAACGATTTATAACGCAAAGCGAGAACCGGCTATAGGCTCAATACTGCAAGCAAGGGTATGAGATGCAATCACAACTTAACGCCAAAAAATGTCATTTTTTATGTCTTTTAGTCTACTTGGTGTGAAAAAGGAATAAACTTGTGCCAAATAGACGTCTTTTCAAAACCAATTTATGAGTGTGAAAAAGACAAGTTCACTCGGTGATCTTTTCACTTTTTTATAGCAAGTCGGAAAAGAGCTTAACTAAGACTCATGATATTTCATATCCAATTTAACAAGTGTGAAAGGGACAAATAACACGACGATATTTTCACTTTTTGAAAATGAGTCTAAAAAGAGATTAACTAAGACTCATGACCTTTCAAGTCCAATTTAACGAGTGTGAAAGGGACAAATCACTCGACAATCTTTTCACTTTTTGAACGAGTCGGAAAAGAGCTTAACTTGGACTAGTTAGGGAGATTCTAGGCGGAAAGTCACGGGGGAGGCCAAGGCTCCCATGTGGACCTTCTGTGGAATGTCAGTATCTTATGAAGAACCGACACAAGCTTGGGAAGACTCAAAGCTCTCCAACTCGATGAGGACAAAGTGCTAATGGAGGTTATCGTCTCTGTGATATATTGGATAATGTTGCTTCCTGGAAAAGACATAGGCGGAGGCATTGGATGCCCCACAATACCATAACAATCAAAGGGAACCTCGTCAATACTTGGAGGGAGAGAAATCGGGAAGAGTAAAAATCTCTCTTGTTCATAAGATGAAGTACTAGAAATGATAAGGACATGGCATAGAAGGTATAGAAACATAACCAGAAGAGCGGGATCGACCAAAAATTGCATTGGCGCGACCGCTTCCTTAGACTTATCACTCTCCAAGAAAAGAGTGGGGTCGATCGAAGATTGCATCAATATGACCACTTCCTCAACCATTGGTTGAATAGAATGCGAGACAACAAGGTCAAGAGGTGTGTCACCCCCGAAAATAGGAGTGTTGTCGGTCAAAGATTGTATCAACACGACCATTGGTTGAACAAGATGTGAGACAACAAGGTCAAGAGACACATCACCCCCGAACATAGGAGAGGTGTTCGTCGAAGATTTCATCAACACGACCACTGGTTGAATGGGATGTGAGACAACAAGGTCAAAGGATGCATCGACCCCTAAAGGAAAAGGGGTGTTAGTCGAAGATTGCATCGGCATGACTATTGTATCAACCAAAGAAGGAACAGAGTGTGGGGAAACCATATATGACTCAGAACTTGAAGGGCCCTCAAGTGAGAACCAAGCTGCCGGTATCCCGACAGTAGTAGGACACAAACGAGTAAGGTGATTTCCTTCGCAAGTCCTGCAAAGGAATCTAGCCTTATGTCTGAAACTTCTAGGCTTCTCAATTGTATTAATGCCCCCAACATAACTTGCAGTGGATGGTGACATTCTCCCAGCATGACTTGCATAGGCTAGTAGAAAATCTCCAACATGACTCGCAGAGGTTGGCGATGGATCCCCAGCATGACTAGTAGAGGTTGGTGATGTATGTGCAGTGTGACTAGCAGTGACCAGACATGTGCCCCCAGCATGACTTGCAGTGGTTGGTTGCAGGTATTCAACATGACTCACAAGGTTGTCGACCAATCTCCAACATGACTAGCAGAGGTTGGTGATATAATGCCAGTATGACATGCAGTGACTGGACTTGTGCCCCCAACATGACTTGCAGTGGTTGGTTGTTGGTCTTCAACATGAATCGTAGAGGTTGCTGACCAATCTTCAACATGACTAGCAGAGGTTGGTGATAAAATGCCAGTATGACCTACAATGACTGGACTTGTGGCGACAGAGGGTTGTGGCATTTGAGACCAAGGTCCAGGGAAAGATTGTTTTTGAGAAATTGCAGGCCAGGAAGGATCCTGGTTTACACCATGTCCCTGCTCGACAAGATAATATCCTCCTCCATACTGATTCATAAAGGGTTGTAAGGGCATCGCCACTAAGGAAGCCACTTGCAAGGAGAAAGCAACATGACAAGGGTTACTCATGTGAGGATACATGTTGCCCCCAGATGAAGGAACTTCATGAGGGGGGTTGCCCATACTATAAAAATAACTCCCCCTGGATGAAACACTAGAGGACAGACGAAGGTCTTCCATGGGAAAAGTGTTTGTAGGAACCGACATAGAGAAAGAAGGATAAGTGGACAGAGTGTAATAAGTAGAATGATTGCCTAATTGGGCACTTACTTCTCACATAATGGATTTGTAGGAAGGAACATTCCAACCTCCTACAGTAAGAGGTGTTTGAAGGATATGACTCCCACCAAACGGAGAGGGATAATAAGGAGGCATCATGGCCCCAGACCCAAAACTTGGATTCGCATAAGGAGGCGAGACAGAGGATGGAAAGTGCGAAGACATGTCTGTCATACCATGAGAAAAATGATTAGAGACCCAAGGCATTGACTTAGTATCATAATTATGCCCACCATTATAAAAATTGGACGGATTTTCCCCCATGAATGTCACGAGGGGGGATCAATAAATGAGGGAGACAAAGGAACTCCACTATCCATGATAACGAAACTCAATACAAAATCCTAAGGCCAACTAGTAATCAAAGAGCACACCAAAATTCAAATGGCCAATATGCATGCAAATGGGGTAAAGTAGCTTAGTGGCCTCCCTCCCTAAAGAAGGTATGTCTCGCCCAAGAGGGGCCTGAGACTCCTTGCTAACGATCGGAGGTAGCATAATCAGTTATAAGGGCCCTCATGGGCTTAACAACCAATCAGTTAGATCCCCTCAGAGAGGTAATCCTCCATAAAGGTTGTGTGTTGTCCGACCCTTATCTGACCTAGGGTACCCCTATAATAACCCGTGCAAGTAACCTATGAGACACCTAAGTCAAGCAACTAATAAACCACTTTATAATCGATGCACAAGTGAGCAGTTGTAAGTCAGGTCCACCGCATGGGCAAGGTAGCAAAGCCTGAAACCTTGAAAGCACCACCTCTCATGGAGGTAAAGGCACTAACAAGATCCCTAGCTACAAATAGATCCCCAGAAATATCTCTGACTCTAGGAAGGTATCGAGGGGATATCTCTTCAACCAACTTCGCGTGAACTTGTGATTAACTCCAGTGTGAGCGGAGCCTCCTGATATTATCAATTATACAATGGACTTCTCAACTCCCTTTCTCAGACACATATGTTGAATTAATTTCCTTGGAGAAGTTTACTCACAAAATCCTATTCCAAGGCATTAAATCCTAGGCTAGTTTGTGCACCCTGGAAAATAAAATCGTTACTAATAAATTTTAAATTATAGTGTTGATTTTATGGTTGTGATTACTCAAAAAGGTATGGTGATGAAACTCATGGTGTTATGACTCTGCAAGAAAGTAAATATGAAAATAATGCAAAGTCTTAACTTTAACTTTTAATGTATGATATGCTCCTAAAAGCGATGGAATTTTCAAATTCAAATCTGCAATTCAGAAGTAAACATGCAATCTTTCACTATATGCACTAAGCTAATGATAGATATTCAAAGACAAAAATGCCAAGCAATGCAAAATGCCTTTTTTTTTTTTGGTATTTTCAATATATCGAAACTGAAAATGCATGGACTAAAAAGTAACTTGATATATATCCCTACTGTGTATAAAAGAGAGATTACTCAAGCAAGATATCAAGCAACGAAATACCCAACACAATGTACAAGGACAATAAAAATGAAAAAGATGAAGAGAAAGACTTCGCCCAAAAATTCAACCAAAAGAGGATTTCCTGTCATCCCACAGGCACTCAACAGGCACTACAGGGACCTAAGAAGGCTCAACAAGCATCAAATCCCACCCAACAAACACCAGACCAAGCAAACATGCAAGGAACAAAGGTGTACGCAACTGTTTGGGCAAACAGAGCATATATACGCAGTTTGCAGTGAGACAGTCTGCGTGTGTACGCGACTGTCAAGCAAAAAAGGTGCGTATATGCCTTGAAGGATGAAAACTCAAACCCATAGTGAACATGAGTTGTCAATCAATGATACGACAAGAACCACAATATAAACGAGAGCAATCTAAGGAAAAAGGTACTTCAAACCCTAAGAAAGAAGATTCTTCCCCAGTGGAGTCACCAATTCTATTACGAGGAAAATTTCTCTATGGCTAGGGTGAACCACAAGAGACAGGTATGACTGTAGAAATCGACTCAATTCCAGCATATTCTATATAAACTAATGTGCAAGGGAGGTAAAAAAGAATCCTACCTCGTCCAAATGTTTGATGATGTCCACCATTGAGCACTTCGACCCAAAGCTTTATACCTGCAACAAGTTATCAACAAATAAGCAGAGCAAGCATATAGTGATAATATAACAAGTTAGCACATTAGATAGCATAATCCATTAATATACAAAACAAACATGCCCATGGATCATAATACATATATTTCCAAGATATCAATTGGATGGGAAAGGAGTATTTCTATTAATAAATGATCAGGAGAAGTGAAAATATTACAGACTTTCATGTCGGCACAGTTTAGAACCAAGAAACCGAGTTCCTTCCAACTAGGCCTCCACCACTTCAATCCTCCACCAAAAGAAATCTCATATAAGGGAGACAAAGAAGTTCTCCATCAATAAGGGAATACCTTGGGGGTTGAACATTGTGTTTAGACTTAAAGGACAAAGGGATGCAGACTCAATATGAAGTAAATAATTTCTCCAGAGTAACTTTGCTCTCAAAGTTGAATTATCTCTCTTTCCATAGCTTGGAATTGGCTTCTTTGTAGCCTTCAAAATGCAACTGAAGGGCCGAGTCAGAACATTTCTAGTATATGGAAGGGCAAGGATCAGAGATCTCCTGTCGTGACATGGAAACCCGACATTTAATTTTGATTTTCTGGCACAAATCCTAATGTACGCAGGTTGTAGTGGAGCAACCATCGTATACGCTTGATGTATAGCTTGCATGGTGCATACAAGTGGAAAAATATTTATTTTTGTCTCTGGATTTATCAATCAGGGAAAGTAATTATGCATGGGGGAATGGAATAAGGCCCTCTTTGCAATATTGCATAGGGTGAGGCAAATCTTGCTCTAAAAACCACCTATTTCGTCGAACCCTCCAGATCAATGACTCTGATTACATAGAGATTTCCTTTACCATCGAGGTTCTTCTCCATTAGAGTCACATTCCACCGCAAAAGATACACCCCGACCAACGTGTACTCCGATAGATCTAATGATTCCCAGACTTGGGAATCCAACGACTCCAATTATTTCAGAGTCTCTAACTTGTCCAGAGGTTAACAGACCTCTCATGCTCACCCTGAGCTCACCTTAGGTGGGGTCTACAGAGATCTATGGCTGAAAATGAATCTCACCTTCTCCTAGATCGACGGTCTAGGTTGCATCTCAGAACTTCCTCATTGAAGCATCTCTAGGTATTCCACTATGATTTACACCTCACGATGGATGGCTTGGATCTCCTCTTAGAGCTTCTCCTGTCCCGTCATATCAATGGTCAAGATTTCATCTCATAGCTCCTCCCTTGGAGTGAAACTCCCTGATCCATTCTGCGAAGTGCCTAGCGATGGACAATCAGGATATCCCCTTGGGGATCCTCTATCCCTAACAGATCAACGGTAAGATATTCTTCTCAAATCCCCTTTGATCTCGATAGATCAACGGTCTAAATTAAACCTTGGAGCTCCTCCATCGGAGTGTGTCTTTGTAACTTACTTTGATTTATACCCTGCGATGGGTGGTCAAGATCTCCTCATGAATATCTATGGAAATAATTAAGACACATGTTCTCGAGTATGAGACTAACGAGGCTCATTCTCTGTACGTTCTATGCATTTCGAAGTTTAACACGTGGTCACCTCTCTATACACTAGAAGCCACATGTTCGGATACATGGCCATGCCACCTTGTCGTGACATGTGGCACTTATAATTCGATACAAGGTCCTTCTTAAAAACCTGATTCTACTTAACATGTGGCATCATACCCGCATGAAACGTGGACCAACCTACGTATGCCACATGGTCCAGTGCAAATATGATTCGTCATTGTCAGACATATGATCCTTCCTATTTCATATGTTTATAGCTCAAAACCGACGACTAGGATCTGATCTTCCTTTTTGTTGATCTAGGGTCTGGATACCCTCTTAGAGTCCTTCCCGTTAGAGTCTCGTCGACCCAGGATCCAAACTGACTCTGATAGCATAGACTCTGATGGATCCAACGGTCCTCAGAGTCTAGGATCAATGGTTCATATCTTGTTGAAGCCTCCATCTACTCGTCATTTACCCTGCTTCAACAATTGTTTCCCTTTGCGTTCGCAAGGATTAATGGATATCAACGACTAAGATTTACTCTCTCCTATTCCACAATCGATGACTCTCATTGACACTCAAAGTCTCTTCTTCGGAGTCCCTTTCCCACTAGAACCGCCACTCGCTTCGACTAGCCCTCTCTGATGAACGATTAATATCTATCAATCTACAGATCCAACGATCAGTGATGAAGGTGACCTTCCAAAGACCTGGACCCAAACATGGACCCATCTTTGACCCTTAACCAATTAGGTACTGACATGTTCCATTCCCAGGATTGTGTTGGCTTCCATGCTGGCACTAGGTGTCATAACAACATCACTCTTCCCCTTGCCTTACTTCCAAGCGAACATGAGGAACTTGCCACAAATCGACGACTAAGGTTTAATCTCTCCCCTACGCCAATCAATGGATAGGACTAATTCTTTCCCTCTCTCGATCTACGACTCATATCTCCTTCAGAGTTATTCCCATCAAATTGTATCACAACTGGGACACTCGATGACACCCATCTGATGGATGGGGAAGATCTTCCCACACTCGAATACAACAATTGACAATTACAACGTCGATTCAAAGGCCTGAACTTGACAGGGACCCACTCCCAATTCCTTCAACGAACTACAATATGCCATGCATGATCCTTGGGTACATAGGCGCTCCCCGTTAGCATGACATCAAAAAGTCGTCACCTTCCCACCTAACTTCGCTTAGACAAGACTCTGTGGTGATCTACATCTAAGGTTGATTTCCATGTCCATCGATCAAGGGCCATGATCACTCCTTGGAACCTTCGTATTGGAGTGCCTTAACCAAAGTTACTCTAACGACCCTACGTGATCGATGGCGCATATTATTTGATACCCCTCCCAACGAATCTGACAATTTTGATTCACTCTTGAGACCCTTCCTTCGGAGTGGATCTACTTCTGATCTCTAGGGTTACTCTGAATACCAACTCTAACGACCCCTCCACGATCAATGATCTTGATTTATTGGATTCTCCCGTCGATGGATCTAATGGTCGATAATGACCTTGATCTTTGGCAATCCCATGAGCGTGAGAAATCCCCAATCAACAGCCTGGGTGGATTCATTGTGTCGATTGGGTGGTTGAGATTCTTCCTGAGGAGAATACACGATATTTAATGAGTTAAGAAGTCTGCTTCATGACTCAACTCTTAACAAATTCTTCCAAGCGATTTCTAAGATCTTACTAGGGATTTAGGAGCTCTAAACCTCGTTGGTTCTCGTCTTTTCCTGTAGTGATGGTTATCTATAGTTTATTGGCCTTCTCTGGCCGTTTCTACCATTAAGGTATTGTCCCCTGAAGAGGAAGGTTATAATATTTCTTCCTTTCATATTCCTTCATTAGTCTCGTACAGACTTGGTTCCCTTATTCTGGGAGCCTCTCTACTCTGATGGAAAGTACATTATGCACTCTGGAATCATAGAAACATATTTATTTTCCTCAACTTAGGACCAATATAGTGTATTCATGCTTAGAGTTACAACACACAAGAAGACCCATTTATATACATTAGTATTCATGCATGCATAGATGCAATTATTCTTTCAACATGCATATATATTCGTAACATACAAGTACAAACACCTAGTCATGCATTTTCAGTTTAGTTACACAGGGAGTAAAGAATACTTATATGTTTACAAGTTGTAGCCATCCAACTGATTGTGTGTGTTCTCCTTTCCAATCCACCATAGGCTCTACATGCGCAGTCTCTTCGGAAGTAGGCCACCCCCATGGAAGACCATGATACCACTAGAAAATATCTCTCAGTTTTCTCTATTAAATTAGTGAGTGAAATTTACTCACCCTCCCAACCTTCCTCTTTATACTAGTTTCTTGCTTAATCAAGAGATTCATGGATCGTCTACTCCAAGGTTCAGAACCCAGAGCTCCCTCACTCAGGTTCTCTCTTACTCCAGCCTTTCGTGGGTTCTCCAATCTCTCCTCGGTATCCCCCCATTCTCCCATAGGAAGGTTCTCGACCTATCCTATTCCTTCTTTTAGAAAGAACCCATGGGGTCAAACTGGGTGCAAAATTCATACTTTGTCATCCCCCTAGCGGGAATTTTTTTTTGTCCTAGAAAAATTTCCCATACCTATATTCATTAGGGGTGGTTTGTTGTTCAATTACCTTCCCTTCACATTCATTGATTTTCCTTGGTTTTGGGACTAAGGAAATAGTCTGAATATTTCCAAAATAATATCTCAACAATATGGTTTGGTTTATTTCATAAAAATTATCCCCCTCTCTAAGCTTCCTCACTCATTCCTCTAGTGGTATCATGGTCAGTGCTCAAGGCTTCACCCCACAGTTAGTTGTTGGCATTTTCAATTAAGAAGAAATACATTCATAATATTTTCATGCCATTGCATGGTGATCACTAATTATTATTAATTACAAGTTGTGGGAAACATGGGTGTTACAATCCCCTCCCCCTTAAAGGAACATCATCCTCGGTGTTATTTTCAGTAACACCTGTCAAGCCATTAACTTTCAGTTGCTTCAACATTGTTTTCTTCTTTTTGGCCTGGCCCCTCCAAAATTTTGGCATTTAGCAATTGCCTACAACCATCTCATACATTGAACATATTAATTCACAATTTCATGCATAACCATTTCATTTCTTTTCAAAATTCAAGAGGAATTTTACATATCAACAAAATAATTATCTATGCAGTTTGTGGATCTGCATCCAAATGGTCATCTTCAATAAATTGGCTCATTGTTTTCATTGACATATCCTTTGTGTACATGATCCTAATTCAATTATTTACAATAATCGTTAAAGTCTCCTCTCCCTTGCGGTTACTCACCCTTCAAGCCTAGGCTCATGCATCCCCTTCTCTACTATACAGGCTCAGGCATGCCGATGACTTGAAATGTAAACTTGATATGCCTTCAATGTCTCATTGTATCCAACAAATATACCCTTCTTTCCTGAAGGGTCCAACTTTGATATCTTGTCCTTGGGGACATGCACATAGACTGGAAAACCAAATATCCTAAGGTGGTTGACCTCTAGATTTTCACCTGTAAACATCTCTTTTGGTGTCTTGTTCCCAAGGACTCTCTGGGGACTTCTGTTCTGCACATATACAATAGTTCTAGCATCTTCTACCCATAGATACATCAATAAATCTTGATCATGAATCATGGCCTTCACTACTTCCATGATTGTATGGTTATTTATTTCTGCCACACCATTCTGTTGGGGATTGTAGGGAGTAGAGAGCTCCCTCTTAATCCCAACTTCCTTACAGAATGTATTGAATTCATCTGAAGTGAATTCACCTCCATTATCTGATATCAAAACATTTATTTTCTTTTCTGACAAGTTTTCAACAAGTGCCTTGAACTCTTTGAACTTGTTGAACACTTCATTCTTATCCTTCAAAACATAAATCCAAGTTTTACGTGACAAATCATTAATGAATGAAACATAGTATAAATACATGCTGATTGAAGTGGTTGATATTGGTCCACACATGTTTGAATGTATAATATTCAGGACTCCCTTAGCTTTGCTATCACTCCTTGGAAATGGTTTCTTCAGGTTCTTTGCTTATGCACATCCCGTGCACACTCCTTCATGGTCCACTTGGATTTCTGGAAAACGTGTCACCATCTTGCTCACGATTGGTAAGGATTTGTAATGTATATGAGAAAACCTCCTATTCCATAGTTCACTTGGAGTAATTGTACTATGCATTAATGTTGAAACAAAAATTCCTTTTAACTTGTATAAGCCTCCTTCTTGTACCCCAATCACTACAAAATCATCAATAGATTTTCCTCTAGGCCACATGAGGAATTCACCATCAATGAAAGAAACTTTGAATCCTTTCTCATGTAAAGCTAATATAGAAAGGAGATTCTTCTTCAAACCAAGTACATATAATACATCCTTCATCCTCATTGGTCTTCCGGAGTCTAACTTGT
>JASDQU010198020.1:0-19036 GCA_032191745.1 Picea mariana | reverse complement strand
GAGTCTTTCTTGTAACCTTCTATCAGTATATCAAATCACTCATTCAGGTGAAGGTAAAACCGTCGAGTTTTCACCTCACCAAGTTGTAATCAAGCATCTAAAAGATCCTAATCATATTCTTGCAACTGGAATTGTTGATGATATTACCAAGTTGTACAAGTTTGAAAATTTGGGTCATCATCTTTTTCATCAATTTTTGGTTCTCATAGAGATGACTTGAGCAAACTTTGGCATGAGCAGTTTGGTCATCTAAAATATCGCTCATTGCAGAAATTATGTAATCAACAGATGGTGACTGGTCTTCCTCTTGTTTCATGCAGAGATGGTGTTTGTGTTGGTTGTGTTCTCGAAAAACATCATCGGGACAGTTTTGACAAACGTGACTCTTGGCATGCCTCAGACGCTTTGCAACTTGTTCATAGTGATTTGTGTGGTCCACTTTCTCCTCCTTCTTTTTCTGGATGAAAGTATTTCTTAACTTTCATTGATAACTTTTCCATATGTACTTGGTTTTACTTCTTAAAACTTAAGAGAGAAGGTTTTGAAATTTTTTTGGCCTACAAGTCCCTTGTAGGAAAGCAATATGGACATCAAATTCAAAGGTTAAGAAAAGATAATAGAGACAGATATGTGACCAATAATTTTATAAGTTATTGCACTATACAAGGCATCCAAATGCAACACTCTATTCCATATACACCACAACAAAATGGTGTTGTTGAGAGAAAGAACCGCACATTAAAATAAATGGATAATTGTATGTGTTATCGATCAAATAATTCATTCTGAAATTTGTTTTGATATCATATCATAAGATGATAATAAGGTAAAGATTTATCTATAAGTCTTTAAGTTTTAAAGTATATAAGATTGGCTTTAAATCTTATTATCCAATGAAAAAATGATGTGGCATCTCAAAATATACCAAAAAGAAAATTTTAGCTTTCACCAGCTTAATGAATTTTTCACAGTGAAGTAAGCCGGTGAAATTCTCCCTTTTCACCAGCTAAATGACTATTTTCACAGTGTAGTGAGATGGTGAAAGTGCAGGTTTTTCAGCTGATAAAATGCCTTGGGAAAAATCAATTTTCTTATACGTGGAGAGTTTTTTTTACAGACTCAAATTGTTGATTGACAACTAGACATCCTAATATTTCCAATGGTACTTTCAGATCTTCATTTAGAGCTCGGGAATGCAGTCAAAAGTTCCCCACAAGATGAGGCATCATTTTCAGAAATTTTCCAAATCTGTATTATTTTGGTCAAAAGGTCAAATTCGACTTGGTTGAGTTTATTAAGGAGAATATGATGATGACTGATCATATATATTATCAAATATTATCCATGAGTGCAGGTGGCACTTCATTTGATCAATGGAAATATTCTAGAGATCAAATCCTAGAATGTAGGAATATGACTAGATTTAGAAATCTGGATTTTCCTGTTTTAGTCACCTTCTTGGGAGACATAGTTGGATCATCTAGAAGAGTATTTTTAGAAACTGAAGGAGATTTTTGATAAGAACGGGTGGCTCTTCAATAACCTCTCTCTATTTTCCAATATATATTGTGATTTATGAAATATAGGTCAATCTTTGAGCACCATATTTCCAGAAATTAAATACTCTATTTTTCCTTTTTTAGTCATTGTCTTTAAGGACAGATTCTAATGAGTTGGAATACTATTTTTAGAAATTGAAGGAGGTTTTTCATAATCACGGGAAGATCTTCAATAAACGCTCTCAGTTTTCCTAGATATTTTGTGATTTGGACGATATAGGTAGCCATTGATGCGATAAGAACGGGGGACTGAAGGAGGATGGTCGAATAGTCGGGATTCATGAACCATTAATTCTGTCTCATCTTATTTACTTCCTTGTTCAGTTGTAAAAGCATTCGCGGGCTTTCCGTTCCCCATTGTAAAGCTATCCCCCCCCACGCTAGTTGTTCAGTTCTCCATTCAATACCCAGATCTTTCTTCCCCTTTTTGTTAACCTTAATATAGTTAGCCTCTTCGTTAACCTTGAGATAGTGAGCCGCGTACACTCATGGATAGAGAGCTAATCCTATGTCCACTAATGAGATTGCTAATCCACTGCCCCGCGTCCCTACCAATTCCAAGGTCCTCGACACGAGACTATGTCCCGAGGGAGGAAGAACCAATCAATAGGCGGGAGCAGCGTTTTTCTAGAAATTTCTGTTTTTTCCAGCCACCTTACAATTTCGAATTTGAGATAAGAAAAGAAGTTATCAGATCCATCTTTGGAGGATCTTGACAATAATTTGTAAAGATTATTTAAGCTCATAGATGTAAGAGGCAAACAGGTTTGATTTTGGATACATGGACTACACTATATTGTAAACAACCTTTTCATATGATAATACAAATCACAGTTTTCTCTCTTTATTAATGTCAGATTTCACCTTTCCTTCTGTACTCTTATTCAAGTTGTTTTAACTGCAACATGACTGTCATCTCATTATTCAGTTCATAACTTGATTAATAGTTGCTTACATTGTTTATTAAACCCTACATTGTATCTGGTTTATCAGCATTGATTTCTTCACCCACTTTAAAGCTACTATCTAATTATTGATCCTTGAGAGCACTGGTTCATTTGATTATCCATTTTGAATTTCTAAATGTCACACTGTAGTTGAGTTATCCCATTGATCCACACATAAAAAAACCACAAAAAAAAGTTTACTTTAAGTTACCAAGCATCTTTGTCTTACAACCACAAAGAGTTTTTTGGAGTGATAACAAATTGGCGTCATTGCCAAGGAATAGAAGACTGAAGTTGAAGATAACTTCCCTGGGAGATGACATAGATCCATCTTTGATGATAGACAATTTCTGGACATTTTCTTGTTTGTAATAATCTATCTGGTGACTCCATGAAGGACAGATTCAATGGCGACTCCACAATATTCAAATGTAAAAGGCGTTTGCAACTATTTTGGCTCGGAGGTTTGCACCTCTTGACTTTTCAACAGTTCCTGATTTCCCACATCCAGTTCCTTCTATTGATATTTGGGGAGATCATCTTCCAATATTTGAAAAAAAGAAAGAAGACAATCCTTCAAATCATCTCATCAGATTTCATCAATGCATGGTTCAATTAAATATTCATGATGAAGATGTTCTTATGAAGATGTTTATGTATTTGTTGGAAGGTGATGCTCGCGAATGGTATAGATCTTTACCTTTTTCTAGTATATCTTCTTTAAAAAAAAATCATACAACATTTCATCATCGATGCGAAAGGTTTTTTCTCTCGGGAATTTCTTCTTGAACATTGTTGTGAAGAATTTATGTTATATGATAAAGATGAAAGTTTTTTTACTTCATCATCTTTTCATTATTGTACACCTGAAAAGTTAATTATTCCAATTACAAACCATACAGATCAAATGCCTATTAGTCAAATAGAACTTACAATCAATGTAGGCAGCCATCAAATTTCAGATTTACAAACCAAGGGAAATCATGGCAGATATGGGGACAAATATGATGATCATATTTTTAAGTTAGAGTGTGACAGTTCTAGATCTGCAACAAAGGCTGAGTTACCTACATTCAACACTGAGATCAGTGAGAGCAGCCAACAACTCCAGTAGCGCCAGCATCATTTTAGTTCTTAGTTGAAACAACAAGATGATAAGGAAGAAAAATTTGAGATTTATGAAGACTTTGTTACAGCAAAAAATATTTCTCATCATGATCAAGAGATTAGTGAAGGCAGCAACCAACAGAATTTCATTTTTCAGTTGGAACAGAAGCAAGGAGAGGTATTTCATTGTGACTTTGATGACCCCATTGGTGACTATTTGGATTCTATAAGCAGCATAAATGTCCAAATACTTTTGTCAGATGAAAGTGGGATCTGTCATTTGTTCAAATTATATTTTTACATGCTATGGTTTCCTATATTGTTCAGGTCAGGATCAAGTATGATATTAGTAAATCAGTTTCTGATATGGCTGCATTGGAAATTCAATTTTACTTGATCAAATTGCCTCTACTGATTAGTGTAGGAGTAGGAAGAAGAAAATAAGCTCCTCATCCAAGAAAGTAGATCCTTCTAGTTCAGTTGTTGATTTCTGACATAAGCATGCAGGCTACAACAAACTACATACAGTTTTCAGTTTAGCAGAGGATTAGGTGAAAAAACCATATGTTATCTCCAAAAATGAACCAGTCAGTTTGTTTCATTTTTTAGTGATGGCATGGTCATAAATAGAGTTCCATGCAATTTTCTAGAAATTCAAGTATCAAAGTATAGGATATATTTTTTTATTTCTTATGATAAATCGATCCTCAAAAGGTCTTTTCAAAAAATCAAGAAAAATCTTTTCAATAGCTAATGTCTATTTTGAAGTTGAAGTTAGCTAGTGAAAGCCTCAGGTTTCAATGACTAAAGTGTACTCCTAGCAACAAGCGAGCCGGTGAAAGTGTTAACACAAGTTTTTTCTCCAGTGCCTTAAGACCCCGAAAAGACATATTGTACACATGTCATGTAATCATGATGGCAATTTAAATAGAGGCACAGGAATAGTTACACGTTTTCACCATGTCTTAATGGAATATGATGATGGATTTGGTCATATATTCTGTGTGGAAGACAGAGGACAATTTTAAGAGTGGTGAATGATCTGATCATTATTACATCCAGACACGGGATCATTTTCACCAGCGCCAACACCTTCTCCATTTAGAAAAGTTCTCTGTGTTAACCATGTACAGATCAACCTGTGATTATTGCATGATGGGAAGAAATCAAGGAGGACCACTTATGTGAAAGGAATTAGACAACAAACACAAGAAGATTGGAGCAGATACAGAGAGAAAGATGATGAGATGAAAATTTCAGATCAACAGTTCATCATGCTTTCTTCTCAGACAGAGATTAAGCAGTCTGTATTTAGCATTGATATCTTTGAGGGAAACAAGCAACTTGATTATTTTCAGTTAATTGATTTAATGAATAAACAAGCAGGTTATAGGTTTGCTACAGGTTTTCAGATGATAAATCGTAAAGGCTAAATGACTCCATGCCCAATACTAAAGGCACAAGGTCTACCAAGTTCTTGGAAACCTCGCAGGGAGGTCTCCATCCTAGTTGGTTCCAGATGTTAGAGATCAAATAATTCATTCTGAAATTTGTTTTGATATCATATCATAAGATGATAATAAGGTAAAGATTTATTTATAAGTCTTTAAGTTTTAAAGTATATAAGGTTGGCTTTAAATCTTATTATCCAATGAAAAAATGATGTGGCATCTCAAAATATACAAAAAAGAAAATTTTATCTTTCACCAGCTAAATGAATTTTTCACAGTGAAGTAATCTAGTGAAAGTCTCCCTTTTCACCAGCTAAATGACTATTTTCACAGTGTAGTGAGCTGGTGAAAGTGCAGGTTTTTTAGCTGATAAACTGCCTTGGGAAAAATTAATTGTCTGAGTCGTGGAGAGTCTGTTTTACACACTCAAATTGTTGATTGACAACTAGACATCCTAAGCTTTCCAATGGTACTTTCATATATTCATTTAGAGCTTGGAAAGGTAGTCAAAAGTTCCCCACAATATGAGGCATCATTTTCATAAATTTTCCAAATTTGTATTATTTTGGTCAAAAGGTCAAATTCGACTTGGTTGAGTTTATTAAGAAGAAGATGATGATGAATAATCATATATATTATCAAATCTCATCCATGAGTGTAGGTGGAACTTCATTTGATCAATGGAAATATTCTAGAGATCAAATCCTAAAATGTAGGAATATGACTAGATTTGGAAATCTGAATTTTCCTGTTTTAGTCACCTTTTTGGGAGATAGATTTTGATCATCTAGAAGAGTATTTTTAGAAAATGAAGGAATTTTTTCAAAAGCACGGGTGAATATTCAATAACCTCTCTCATTTTTCCAATATCTATTGTGATTTTTGAAATATAGGTCAATCTTTGAGCACCATATTTCCAGAAATTAAATACACTATTTTTCATTTTTTAGTCACTATCTTTATGGACAGATTATGATGAGTTGGAATACTATTTTTTGAAAATGGAGGAGTCTTTTCATAAGCATGAGAGTCTCTTCAATAACCTCTCTTAGTTTTCCCAGATCCTTTGTGATTTGGAGGATATAGGTGAATCTTGGAGCAATGTTTTTCCATAAATTTTTGTTTTTTCCAGCCACCTCACAATTTCGAATTTGAGATAAGAAAAGAAGTTATCAGATCCATCTTTGGAGGATCTTGAAAATAATTTGTAAAGCTTATTTAACCTCATAGATGTAAGAGTCAAACAGGTTTGATTTTGTATACATGGACTACACTATATTGTAAATAGCCTTTTCATATGATAATACAAATCACAGTTTTCTCTCTCTATTGATGTCAGATTTCACCTTTCCTTATGTACTCTTATTCAAGTATTTTTAACTGCAATATGACTTTCATCTCATTAGTCAGTTCATAAATTGATTAAGATTTGCTTACATTGTTTATTAAACCCTACATTGTATCTGGTTTATAAGCATTGATTTCTTCACCCACTTTAAAGATACTTTTTTATTATTGATCCTTGAGAGCACTGGTTCATTTGATTATCCATTTTAACTGTCTGAATGCCACACTATAGTTGAGTTATCCCATTGATCCACACATACAGAAAACACAAAAACAAGTTTACTTTAAGTTACCAAGCATCTTTGTCTTACAACCACAAAGAGTTTCTTGGAGTGATAACAGTATGATCCAATCTAAGGGATTAAGTCTAAAGTATTGGGCAAAAGCCATCGATTGTGCAAATTACATAGTAAATCGCAGTCCCACAAAGGCCCTTAAAAATATAATACCAGAAGAATCTTGGACTAAAATTAAACCATATGTAAGTCACTTCCATGTATTTGGTAGTATAGCATGGGCTCACATTCTTGATGAGAAAAGGAAAGAATTGTAGCCTAAAAGTGAGAAGTGTATATTTGTTGGTTATTGTAAAGATGTCAAAGGTTATACACTTCTTCAAAGACATTGTAATGAGATTACTATAGGAAGAGATGTTAAATTTGATGAAAATATCTTGGTCTGCTAGCTTAATTTGACATTTGTGACTTCTTTGGCCTGTGAGCCTAATTCAACGTTTGTTCCTTATTAATCCTATGAGCCATCTTCAGTGTTTGTGACTTCTTCTATTCTGGTTTTTTATTTAGATGATGACAGTGAGGATGAAAATCCACATCCTCCTACTCACCTTCCTCCAGAAGATCCCTTTGAACCTAAACCAACAACATCTCTAGCCCCACTGCTTCCTAGATGGGTATGTTCAACACGAGAAGCAGTTGGCGAACTTGTCAGTGATCCTTCAGATCATCGTTGGTTACGTTCATAGTTCCAATGAGCCTCTTATCTTTTGTCTCAAGCTTCAAAGACTCATGATCTAGGGACATTTGCAAAAGATTCAGGCCATCCATATTGGGATACAACAATGAATGAAGAGTATCGTTCTTTAATGGAAAATGGTACTTGGGATCTTGTACCTCTTCCAAAAGGAAGAAAACTTGTCAAATGTAAAGAGGTCTACAAAACTAAGTAGGCATCAGATCAAAGTTTTGAAAGACATAAGGCTTGGTTAGTTGCCAAAGTATTTTCCCAAGTTGAAGAATTTACTATAATGAAACCTTTCCCCCTCTATCCAAAATGAATTCCATCTGCCTTGTTCTTTCCCTTGTTGCCTCACATAAATGGGAGGTCCATCATATGGATTTTAATTACGCCTTCTTGCATGGATATTTGCAAGAAGAAATCTACATGGAAAAACCTCCTGGCTATGTCCAGAATGACTCTAGCCTTGTTTGTCACCTTAAGAAATCTCTTGATGGTCTTAAGCAAGCTCCTTGAGCTTGGTATGCCGAAATGGAAATCTTTCTTATTTCCACTGGATTCTCTAGATGCCATTATAATCCTAATGTCTATACCAAGAAAGTAGGAAGCCATCTCATAATCCTTTTACTTTATGTTGATGACCTTATCCTTACTGGTAGTGACTCAAAAATTTTAAACCATGTGAAAACCAGCCTTAACAAGAAATTTGAAATAACAGACTTAGGATTTTTTTACTATTTCCTTGGCCTCCAAGTTTTGCAAACCAATGAAGGAATTTTTCTTTCCCAATATAAGTATTCTTGTGACCTTTTTTATCGCTTTCATATGCACAATTGTAAACTAGCCCCTTCTCCCTTCCAGTCTGGAGTCAATCTTACTGC
Source organism: Picea mariana (assembly GCA_032191745.1). Lineage (NCBI taxonomy): Eukaryota > Viridiplantae > Streptophyta > Pinopsida > Pinales > Pinaceae > Picea > Picea mariana. The sequence goes on along the minus strand of JASDQU010198020.1, from coordinate 10,769 downwards.
CACCTGTACTTCTCCCGAAGTTGATGATACCTTGTACCGTCAGTTATTTGGGATCCTCTTATACTTGACTCATACCCATCTTGATATTTCCTTTGTTGTTGGTCTTGTTTCCTGGTATATGCCAACACCCCATTAAATCCATTGGAAAGCAGATAAAAGGATACTTCGCTATGTCTGTGGTATAGTTCAGTTCATGATACATTACACTTTAGAGGGGCTCCTTTATTGGTTGGTTTCACTGATTCATATTGGGTCGACGAACCTGATGATCAGAAGTCTATTGTAGGTTATCATGTTTTCAGTTTTGGTTTAGGACCTGTCAATTGGGCCTGTAAGAAAAAATAGTTTATTGCACTTTCTTCAGCAGAAGTAGAGTATCGAGTAGTGGTAAATGAAATTCAGGAAGCCTTATGGCTTCGATAGATTCTTTCAGAGTTTGATTTCCAACAGCATCATCCAACCAATCTTTGGTGCGACAATCAGAGTACCATCAAGCTAGCTAAAGAACAAATTCAAGATCAATGCATCAAACACATCAAGATACACATGCACTTCATTACAAATCTCAGTCATGATCAAGTGAAGCTCTCATTTTCCCTACAGAAGATCAAGTTGCAGACATTTTCACAAAGACTCTTACGTAAGCAAAGTTTTTCAAAATTCGATCTATGTTAGGAGTTTAGGTAGTTTTCATCTAGGGGGGATAGGCTCTAATGCCTCATTTCTTCTCCTATTGTGTCACTATTGTAAATACTTCAATCCTATCCCAAGTTGTTCTTAAGCGAGGATATTAGAATATTTAGACAATTAGGAGTTAGTTAATATCTACTTGGTCTAATGTGTTGTTAAGTAAAAGTATGTTTCCTAGTGTGTTTGTTTAGTATGCATTAGTATGCATTTGTATTTAGGAAATACGACGGTCACGATATGCTCCTGACATAGAGTGACCCGACGGTTCATATTCTCCTCAATCTTAATGACCATTGATCTGTAGCTTAACACCCGATTGGTCCATGATATATATTTAAAGAGCATAGAGGGTCATTTGTCTATGATTGATTGTGAGAACCTCACTTGTAAAATCTCTTTGTAATATTTTTATTTTACATTAATAAAATTCTCCATGTGGTTGCGTTGGTTGGGGTCATGGATGTTTCCTCGTAGGGGTTTTACCACATCAAAACATCGATGTGTTGATCTTTGATAAGGTTGTGTGAGTGGTTACTGAAGGTGTTCATCCTCTCTTGGAATACCCGTGTTGTCAAACAATGTCCTCAATTTCACATTAATTAAGATGAATTAAGGTAATCTACATATACATAAACCTTGTAAATCCTAACTAATTCATTATGTACCTTTGTAAACATGTGAAAAAATATGCTATGTGTACTGTGACTGCAAGTTATCTTGAAAAATCGACCAAATCCTAGAACAAAAAGTATTTGGTTAGTTTAATTTCCATTTTCTGTACTATTTTATTTATTTTGTAAGCTTATGTGATTTTTCATTTACTAGAGAACACAAAAACAACACCATGTCGTGCCTGCAAACTAGAAAAGGGAAAAACCCCGTAGAAAATTCACTTGCTCATGTTGCAAGTTTAGATGAAATTTTGGCTATAGACACTAATTATCACAATGGGGTAGACCAATTTTACCAATTCGATTAAATCTACAATATATTCAACACTTGATATTTCCCACCTGAGGACGAAGACTCGAAAATTTACCAGAATATTAGGAAAAACTGCATTCACCTCATAGCTACCTATCCAATGTTGTTCCCCTTTAATGATACAACAACATGATGCCTCAAACATCTTGGAAAAGATACTACTACAATTATGAGAAACAAAAAACTTCATATAACATCCCTAAGTATGGAAGACATAAGAATCCGATACCACCTCCCAGGACCTACGATCTCTCCGAATGAGACATTTTTGAGAAAATTCGGGAGAGAAAACATATATTTTGAATAATTTATGGAGGATTGGTGGTGTGGAGAGGAAAGAAAAATCAAGCAAGGAGAACAATTAATCCTTTCCTAACAATTCAAAATGCCCTACAGAATGCCAAATACTATGATATGTAGACTATATGGTGAGGAGAAGAGCACTCAATTTACGATGGAGTACCTACCGATGACTTACATAGTAGTAAATATAGGTAAAATATTCAATTGGGTAGACATGTTGACCTTCAACATTTTCCAGAATGTTAGGATACCCTAACTATGAAAAAATCCCATTTTCTTCATGTTTGCATAGCTCATTGATGATGTATGTTTCGTTGTACAATTTCCTACATTTGGATGGAGTTGGGACTCTAGTCAGACACCTGTGCATGTTTGTTTGTTGATAGCTATGGGATGTAAGTTATAAGAAACACATTTATGACATATGTGGTTATTTTCTTTCTCCCTTGCGCACCATAATTTTTGGGTATCCACTATATAGGATTTCATAGGAAGCCCTAACTACCTTGAAGACTATTACATAATTGTATATGGGAAAATATTATACATATATCAAGGTCTATGAGAACTCCAAATGCCCACACTTTCTTCCCAGATATGTCCCTAATAGGTTACTTACCTAAGAGATTCCTTACCAAACAATGTAAACTAGCATAACCTCATTCCTCTCAAGTAGCAGTAAGAAACTATGGCCCACATTCCCTGTAATCATAGGGAGAGACACATTGTTAAATTTCATTCATGCTAAGAAAGAAGCTGAATCCCTAAACGAAATATTCTTGTGTACATGAACACTTAGAGGACATGCCCAAAAGACATAACACTCAATTGTGTCAAAATGTTTGGCCTTACTCACTCTGTGATCCATGTAGTGAACTATGAAAAGGATATTTTCAAAGGGGTTTTATTCTTTTAGGAAGTACTACATAGGTTACCTTATGATGCAACTAAAGAAAATATTCTACTTGAAGAGGAAGAAAGGAGGAAGATAACTAAAGAACAATTTTTATTGTCTTTAGAAAAGGACTAGGAAAAGCTATAGGAAAAAGAGAAAGAAGAAAAATAAAGGTATAATAAAGACACCAAAAAATCTTGGAAGAAGAAGCATAATATCAAATAAAACATGCAAATTTAGAAAAAGAAAAGAAAAAATACCTAGAGGAAGTCAAAGGTAAAACGAAAGAAGATGACAAAAGGAAACCCAAATTAAACAAAAGGGATGAAGCCTTGCAGAAGCTCACTACAGAAAAGAAAATAAAAGTTGTGAAGTAGGAAAAATATAAGTGAGATGTAGAACCAAAAAGGAAGGATGATGAGGGGAAATAAAGGTTGGTAGTAGGCGTAGATAAAAAGAGAAAGAAATAAGAATAAGAGAAACAAATTGTTGTCGAGGTCGAGGCAAAAAGTATCATTGATGAATAAATAGAAAGATAAGAGAAAATAAAGCTAGATGAGAGCATGATTGGCTCAAAAATCCCAAGTGTGGGAATAATTGAGATTCCTCCTTAGTAATGTGCCCCTCTAATGGTGATACCTACAATTTTTTCCTTTTCTTCATAGGTACTAGAATTAGATGAATTTGTAGTGACGGTAGGAGAATATTACTACAACAATCAAACTAGAGGGAGAGAGAAGAGGTCAAAAAAAAAGGAGAAGAGGGGAAAATACTCTTAGCCAAGGAGCATCCAAAAGGATCATTGAATGGAATTCAGGACCAAATCCCAAAGACAATTCCATTTAGGATGCCTTTGCTCTCAATGCATTTTCAAGAGAAAATCACATGTCTGTATATAAGTTGGCTACTGCATTAGAAAAAGTGCAGACCAAAATTTTTGAACTAGAAAGAACGATGAACATAGAAAGAGAGGAAATTACTGTTGAATTTGAATACATAGCCAATACAATAGAAAATATGCACAAGGAAGAAATAGACAAGGTTTTGCGAACACAAAAATATAAAATGGAGGTAGAGTTTGAGAAGAAAGTCTACTTAATTGAGAATATGAATAAGGAAGAACTGGATGCGCTTGGGTAGGAACAATTGAGAGAAACAAAGCAAATTAAAAACAATTACATACAGGAATTGACCAGCTTGTAGAAAAAACACATGGAGGCCAACAAGTTCATTAAACTAATGGAACATAAAATGCAAGGGATGGAACATGATAAAGAAAGACGTGAGAATACCCTAGAATGAAGTAAAATAAGAACTCTCTTCCTGGAATACCTAAAGGATAAAGCCACAGTTGTTAATGAAGTGCTAGGATCGATGCAAAACTAATTTTTTTTCATACTAAATGACTTGCAAATGAACATAGATGATTAGACAAGGATAAAGGACTAGATGGAGGAGGTAAGAGACAAATATAAAAATGCTCAAGATGCCTTTGATAGAATTGTAGATTGGAAAAGTGTGTACAAAAATGCACCAACTACCCTACCAATCTTCACCACTAGGCAAAAAATAAAATTTCAAGTCTTGCTTGATACATGGATGATGCCCCTGCTATAAGACATCCAAAGTATTCAAAATATAGTGAAAAATGAATATAAGAGGTTATGGAATGCTTCCTATGAAATCCTAGAGGAATTCAAAATGGAAATCATGCCCAACATTGATGACACATCCCCAAGTGAGCTAAGTATAGAAGTAGTAAAGGAAAAGAGGTAATTCAGTTGAAAGGTTATTGAGAAACTTACAAAAGCTAATAAAGAATTTTTAGATGAATACTTGATGAAGCCAATCAAGATAATCAAATTGGCCAATTTTTTTTATGAAAAATACCAAGCAAGACTTAAAGCAAGAAGTCACAACCAAGATATGTTATGGAGAATGGGACATAGATAAAATTCAACTAAGTAATATGGAAAATATTATGGAAGACTATGCAGTATGGAAATAATACATAGATCAAATGGAATTGCAAAGACTCTCATGATTGTCTCAATTTTTGTAAATAGTCCTTATTTTTTTTCATTTTCACTTGTATCAATTCAAATGTAGAATACAAAAAATATAATTCTGAATTGTCCTCTGGTAGCATGACAGTTACATAATGTAAATAGTCCCTCTTGTTTTATAAAAGAGGGATTTGTAAATAAGAAAGGGATTTTGATATGTTCTATATACAAAAAATATTCTTACTACATGAATAAATAGAGCAAGAGACATCCATGGAGATTTATGATCCAGATATGTGTATATGGTATTTTTCTTTGTGCATATGTCCATTGTATAAATGTATTGAGCATAGTCATATGGATTTCTTCTTTACTCTGTTCTTAGTATTTACACTGTCATGAATTCCATTATGAGGACAACAAAAATTTCATTGATGTGATGAGAAATCAATTGTTGTTATTCCTAGTTCACTGATATGTTAATCCATCACTTGCACATGTGAGATTATTCTTTTGTAGGTAATAATATTTTTCACTATGCTCATTCTCACTAGTTTGGTCCTGATCAGGTGTTCATTAAAAACTTGGTCACCTCAATTTCCTTCTCTTTGGAATAACAAAAGAAAATTGATATCATAAGAGAGAAATTTTTAAATCATAATTTCGTGGAATAGCCCTCTATCTCATATTCGTCACGCATTTTAAGTATTAAAAATATGAGTTCGTATGCTAAAGATATGCAGGATTTTGTCCAATTGCACAAAAAGTGTTTTTTCATGTGCAACATAGCTAATTTTATCTCTTGGTCTTGGGAATACTACATTTTCCAAGTATTGGGAATCATTCTTATACTCTATTACTTACGATACTCTCTTCCTATACTTGGTTTCATTTTTTGTTACTTGTCTCTTATATTCTCCCTCCTCTCTTCTACTCCACCACTCTTCTATACTTAGTTTTATTTTACCACTCTTATACTCTCATATTCTCCATACTTAGTTTTATTTTCATATTTCCCCTCTTCTCCTATCATTATCCTCCATACTTAGAATATTTTTGAATTTTTTCACTCTCTCATATCCCCCTAACTTCACTCTCCCATACTTAGAAAATATTTCTATCTCGTCCTCTCTTCCATACTTAGAATTTTTCCATTATTATTTCTCCCTCTCCTCTCTTATAACTCCCTCATAAATTTATTATTTTATTTCATACTCTCCCTCTATCCTACTTCTCCATTCCCCATGGGATCGAGATTCCCTTCCCCATTCCCCCATCTCACTCTCCATCACCTCACCCCCAATCCCGATCCTCTCTCCTCACTCCACTCCCCTCTTCTCTCTCCTACTCGAGTTCACCCCTACCCCCGTGAAACCCATCAACCCACCATTAATTCTTCTCTCTTCCCATCGAACCGCCATTACTTCCCTTCTCATCCTCCAATTCTTCCCATCTCCATACTTAAGAATTTTCCTAAGTTTTATTCAACCAATCAAATCATGGCATGCAGTGATGAATCAAATTATACATGGAAGCTAATGATACCAATACACATGATGTTTATTGGGCTATGATTCATTATTAGCATGGATGATGACTTGGTGATGACTTAGTGCTGACTGGGGATATCATATCAAAACAACTCTTGTATCAACCCACTTCCTAAAACACCCATATTGCAAAAGAAATACATATATTACAAATATTTAAGAGTGAATTCAAAAGCATAATGAAAAGGAAGTTGAAAGAACTATGAATTTATGTGGGAAGTACAAGTAAACTTGTCAAGGCTATGGATGCTTCCTAGCAATGGTGATATGTTTTTATTATATCAAGGAAACTTCATTGAGGCTAGGGATGCTTGCTAGAAGAAAAGTAATGGAGGGAAAAGAGAGAGAAGGAACACACGTCAACCTTATAGTTAGGATTACTCCTTTGTGGTGTCTTACTCTCTTAATAATTTTTTGTAAGAAGTGAGTTAATGAACCAACCCCTTAACATTTCATAGGAATTATTCAAGAGATCATATTGTTCATATCACTTTCTCATTTTTACAGTAATGGATTAAATATGTGGGATCCATGGTGGAGAAAGACCTACAAAAATTTCAGATCAGAAAAGGAATGAAGTGATACAATCTGGAGGTGTATCTAAAATAAAAAATAGTTGGTTCTTCCTAGTAATTCACCATTTGTTGTGCCCCCGCAACTACCCACTAGAATTCTCTAAGTTAGATAGTTTTAGTGGGTACCCCTCCTATCAAAATTTTAGCAAGGTACTTTATCACTACCAACTTGATTTTCTACTAACATAGGAAAACTATTATTTGGTAATGGAGTCCCAATTCTAACCCAAAAATCATAGATTCATGTTTTTTGTGTTCTATGTTAATTAGCCCTTGTTCAAAAATATCAAATCCTAAGTCACTATATATCTTGAGACACATATTCAAATATATAAACATGTATGAGGGATATCACACCATTATCCTTATAAAAATTACTCCTTAGAATGAAATATTACACAACGTCAATTCATTTTCCGATAGACCCTTTCCGATAGTAGTATTAGAAAGAATTCTATCACAATCTTTACCATTGGAAGATTTTTTCACCTGGTTCGCTCGACTCCGTTGAATTACTTATGATGAGTTTATTCCTATAGCATGTTGAATCCACTATTTGTTGGAATTTCGGGTAACCTGATGCCAGTAAAAATCCATGTTATCCTTTTTCGGTGGGTTCTCAACACATGAGCTCCAACCCTATTTGTTGGAATTCTGAGCATCTGCCAAGGCTACCTTTTCTAGAAACATTAAAATTTATAGACCTGTCAAAGATGATGAATTATTTGGTTTTCCATGACCTGAACTAGCCTCCGGTCCCCACCAATTTACCTTTGGACATTCCAAAATTTGAAGGTAAACTTGGTGAAGATCCGGGAGACCATGTGATGATGTTTCATCTATGGTTTTCATCTAATTCTTTAAATGGTGATTTCATATAGATCCATCTCTTCCAATACAATATTATGGTAGTCACAACAAAATGGTACATTGAACTTGATGGTGCAACATTTTTCACTTTTCGCAATCTACCCTTTGTCTTCCTTAATCACTTCCAACTTCATGTTCGGTATGATGCCATCAATGGTCTTCTGTCTACACTTAAACATGATAAAGACACTCACATATCATATCACATCCAAGAGTGGCATAGGCAGAAGAGGATGATTAAATCCAAGGTGACTCCTAAGTTCTTAATGGAATGGTTCCTTAAGTCCTTATTGCCATACATCTCCAAGGATGTTTGGACCTCAGGAGTATCCTCTGAGGAGGAGGAGATATTTAGGGCCTAGAAATTAGATTTAATCTACTCTAAATATGGGATCCTTTATGAGATTCTACCAGATGCATCACAACCGGGTTTCGATCCTTCAAAAGCAAAGCCCGAAGCACATGATGATGACATCATTGGGTCCATAAAAAGAACTATCGTAGATTTAGTTACAAATTAGATGCAACAAATGACGATTCATCCATCTACGACCAATCAAGCTATGGCTTCAACCATTTCCACCCTCTAGTTTCCATATGTTCAAACTATACAATTGACGACCCCGAAGGGTACCCAACAACCCAGAGGGAAGAATAAAAAGGGTAAGGATAAGAAGGGAGGTGGAAACAACCATAAAAAATAAAAATTTGATACAAATAATGGAGGGACCAAGAAAGAGAAGAAGAAGGTTAAATTGCCTTGCAATCTTTTTAGTGAAGATCACCTTACCCATCAGTGCCCCAAAATAAAAGAAGCTCAATCCCTATTTATGCAACAAAAACATGTTGTGTTGAAGAACCCATTCCTAGGAGGACATAATATCCACAAGGGGGCCCCAAAATGCACCTTTGTAAAATGGAAAAATGTCATTCATCAATTTGGTGAACCATAAGAAGGAGGATATTGATTTTTCGATGAAATCTCACGATTATGGTAATCCTGAGTCAACTTCTAAGGGGAAAGAAGCTTCTAATACTTAGAATTATCTGCATATATAGAATCATGAGAAGGAAACAATGTCACACATACTGGAAGGTGTGTACAATCATGAATCACATAACCTTAATGCTCGAGTCATGCCCAACTATTCCATTGTTGAGGACTTGGCTTAGACGCCATGTGCAATGTCATCCCTAGAGGTTATTCAAAGTTTCCCTTCACAACGAGCTGCATTGTTGTCTACTATAGGGGCTACTAACTCCTGAATTCATATTTTTATGAAGTTCAATGCCACTGATGAAAAGCCTCACTTGCCTTATCATGTATTCTTCCAAATCAATATCATGTATGAAAAACACATTATTGGGAGGACTGTTGTTGACGAAAGTGATTTAACATGTGTTATGTTGTTGTCTTGTTGGAAATCCATCAGATCGCCTGAGATTACCCTGTTTCCTATGCTTTTAATTGCATTTAATGGATGATCGTTTAGAGCACATGGTCTCATTTCTTCCTTCCTTGTCTAGTTAGGGGGAAAGACCATTTCATTTAAAGTGGAAGTATTCGATGATCCTCTAAAATATAACCTTTTGTTAGGAAGGAGTTGGAGTTATGTGATCATGGTTGTTTTCTTATCATTTAAATGCTTCAACTCCGTGATAAATCAAGTATCCACAGTCTAGTTGATAGAAAAATATTAGATGGAAACTGAGAGAATTGGTGTTGGGATGTGTCCTTCTCTTATGGGAACCTTTAATTTCCCAACACCATTTTATTCTATTCATGCTACCTTGGTTGGATACCAAGAGTAGAGCCCCTCGATCCCCATTACGCGGGTAGGTTCATTTAGAACTACATATTTTGAAGATCTGTGGGTGTTACCCTCACTGTGCAAATTGGTTGAAGGCCTTGTGCATGTTGGGATGGCCATGCCATTTTTTGCATTAGAGATTTCTTATCGAGCAATCCAAAAAGCTACTGTAGAATCTGATCCAACTCTTTCATTGATGGAAGTGAGCCCGTTTGGGCCCATAATTCATTGACTTATCTCGATTTCCTTGACATTGTCTTTTCTTCTAACAAATTTATTATAGAGGGAATGATAGGGCTAGAAAAACCATGGGAGGATCTTCATTATCGATCTTGTTTCCTTACAAAGATCAATCGAGTCGAAGCTGGGGAATTCCAATTAGTCGTGAGTGTAGGTGTTGATCAATCTATGAACCCCTTCAAAAAACACAATGTTTATGTTAATGGGAACATGTGTAATATATCATAAAATATTTTGATTAACATCTCCAAGATAGTTATTTATTTCAATTGAATCGGTTATAAAATATTTTATGTATGTTATCTTTAGGAATTTGCTATCTTTATAGTTATCGATTTTCTCTAGTAAGCCCACTACTTTAGGGGATTTTCCCCAAAATCAAACCTTCAAATGAAGTGTCTGTTACGATATTTAGACACTTAGGAGTTAGCTAAGATCTACTTGGTCTAATGTGTCATTAGGTAAAAGTGTGTTTCTTAGTGTGTTTCTTTAGTACGCATTAGCATGCATTTGTAGTTAGGAAATCTGATGGTCATGATGTGTTCCCGACATAGAGTGATCTGACATTTCATATTCTCCTCGATCTTAACGATCATTGTGTTGTAGGAAAATCTGCCTGCGGACAAGTAGATCGACCTCTAGGGCTTGACCTTAACCCTAGACAGAAAAGTGCTTAACGTGGACACTGAATTTCTTTCGAATCTATCTAAACTAATACACAAGAAGGAAGGATGATAGAAGTACCTTTTTATCGACGTTTGTCCCTGCACGCTCCGAGTTGCGCTCCAATCTTTTGCTCCTCACTGAGAACTGTGGGAAAAACAAGATACGACCACTTCCTACTC
>JASDQU010198019.1:8340-19314 GCA_032191745.1 Picea mariana | reverse complement strand
AATATAGCAATATTGTCACCCAACCATAGGCCGAAGCCACCCCCGAGCACCTTAACCTTCACAGAGAATGATTCCGGAAGCAAACCCTGGGCTTAATAGCCAAACAAAGGTGGCGTACCTCTCTCCAGGGATAGTGCACCAAACAAGAATAACAAAAGTTGATCAGAGAGTCCAACCCAGAAAAACCGAAAATGCAGATTGCAGAACTGCCGGCAGCAGCTGCTCCCAAGACTTGCGCACAAACTGGCCAACTGCAGTGCGCACAAGTGTACTTCTACAATTCTGAGAATACTGGCCAAAATGAAGACTGGCCTCCTATATTTATATTGTTTCTGCCAGACTGCCTGGGCCGACTTCTCATTCTGGGTGCTAATTACTTAGTATATAACATTTCCTTTAGCTGACTTCTTCTCTTGGAGGCTAATAACCTAATACAAATCATTCTCTTGAGCCGACTTGTCTTCTAGGGTTCTTAATCAATTATTTAGGGTTTCTTCTTGCTTCCCGAAATATTCTATTCTCGTCAGGTTTACACATGGAGGTAAATACCTCCCGCAGCTACCATAATATCAACAAGAACAACAGTTAGTAAGGGGAATCTTACAGTGGTATCAAAGCATGTTGTGAAGTGTTTGATGAAAGTTATAAATCAAATGAGCGCTACAACACTCCAGCAGTAAACACAAAATATAACAGCAGTAAACATAAAATCATATCAGCAGTAAGAAGGGACATTACACTGATTCTCAGGGTGCTTGGTTTTATTGCTCTAGTCAACTATCCCTTGGAGGTGGTACTAGTAACTCCCTCTAAGTCGGGAATTTATGTCTTGGGAAGGTATGCGGTCATTCTGAGGTGGATCTACTAGGATACATGATTGTTAACCCATATATTTCCACCCTTGAAAATCTTGAGGGCTAAGAGCCAGCATGCACTATTATGGTTGGCATTCTGAGATTCTCCCAGAGTTTAGCACTTGTGGCTAGCAGAGGTTGGTTCCCATCAGAGGCAGGTATATGATCGATACATGGTCGTTTGGTTCAGAGTTAGAGTTGGCTTGGTTTCCCATGCATTTTGAGAGAGATGTTTACATACATCAGGCGTTGCTACTTTTTAGGAGACACGGTTTGAGTGGGTCTCTTGACAGTTTGGAGCAATTCTAAGCATACAGGGAGAGTCCTTGCATGATTCTAGGCCCGATAGCACTTTTTTCGGGCAACATGCAGGAACTTTCTATTTTTAGCAATTTGGGATCCAAGGCCAAGATTCAGATTCTGAGCACATATTGTGGATCCTTGAGACATTTTAAGTCTTTTGGATCTTTTCCGGGATGATTTGGCACAGTCTACTATTTTTAGCAGGTTGAGCACCAGGGCTCGCATGTCAATTTTGATTGCAAATTCGGATCTCTTACGAAAAAATGAGTTCAATGAGTATAAAGTCAAAGGCATTCGGACAACTTTCTATTGTTAGCAGTGTCTATTTTTCGACGGTGACATGTGGCGGTGTTCTCCTAGTCTTCTTGGATGATGTGGACAGTTTCCTAAAATTAGGAGTTGGATTCTATTTTTAGAAATGTCTATATTTAGCAATATGGTCATCATCCATGCAGTGCCAAGTGGCACCCTCACAGGTCGACATGCGACAGATCTACAGAGTGATGTGGCATCCACCTAGCATAGGGCGCATTTTTCCAAGACTTGAGCATATAATAAATAAATTAATTGAGATAAGGGAGTCGCATAACTGGGCCTAAATTTAGCCGTATTTCCTCCGTATAATCACCTCTCCACTTTCCATACATCAACTCCATAAAATTCGCCTTTAGTTGAGTTTAAATAGCAATTTCCTAAAAAATAGGGAATCCCCAAAAAATAGGACGAAATTCCCCAATCAAGGCTTCATTTTCTCACTAATTTTTCCTCACTCGACATATCTTCACTTTCCATGCATTAATTTCCTCAAATTCCTCTTAATTTTCTTTTAAACGCAAATTTCCTAAAATTTAGGAAAATCCCTAAAAAATAGGACAAATTTTCCCTTGGTTAATACTCACTCATTACTTGGCCAAATTTAGCATTTAAACATGTGTTTAATTCCTAATTTATTCCCCCATGTGTTAAGTCTCCTATTCTTCACATGAGTTAACTCTCTTTCCATTCCCTCATGCCCGTTAATTCCTAAATTTCTCACTCACACTTATTCCCTCATGCGCATTAACTCCTATTTTATTCACACTCCTCTCCTATATATTGGATGGTTTTCATTGGTTACTGGTGGATTCGTCGCAGCAGCAGCATAGTGTCTTTCTCATTCTCCTCTCTTTTTTTCTCTAGTCTAGTGGCTCTTCTCTGAGCAAAGTAGTCATTGTACCAGTTGTAGACTTGCCAAGTGTGGCGCAATCAACTCTCTTGTAAGCCTAATCAATAAAGAAGTGTGTGTTTGTCTTCAAACCTCTTTTCTTGGCGGTACTATGGTAAATTTGTGATCTGATTTGTCATTTCCTGAACTGTTTATTGTGATTATTTCGATCCTTTGAATGGTTTTCTTCTCTATTTCTAGATTATTATCATTGTGCTAACCTTGCAAGTTCCCTCCAAGCGAAAAATATCACTTTTCCTCATCATTTTGGACCGCTTTTACACGTTATCCAAGACAAACAGCAGCTGTTTTTTAGGTTTTACACGCAGAAATCAAACTTGAAGACAGCAGCAAGGTGCTTCAGTGTGCCTAGGGACTCCCCCTAGAGGCTAGCAAGCACTAGCCCAAATGGAGAGGGGTTTAGTCCATGACAATTTGGGATTTTTCTCCTACAATTAGCCAAGTTTTTACCGCTTTCATAACAGGTTTATCAGCTCAATTTGGAGGGTAGAAATTTGTGCTAACAATGATTTACGGGGCCCTAACCATTCACTTATTCTTTTGCTATGTAAAAGGTGATTGCACTTTGTAAGGGTTATCACACCCATGGTTTAACAAACCTACTTTGCCTCACATGGACCCTCTCTTTCTTATGTGTGTACCACACTTTAGTCATGGGCCTTGGGCCCTTGGAGATGATTCTGCACATGATTATCCAATTTCACATTTATCAAGGTAATCTCACAAATTTCGAGGCATTGGTCACATCTCTGAGGCATGGACAAGCTATTTACATCCACATGGACGCTCTCTACACTTTCCATGTGTCAGATGCTAGAACACCCCCATCCTTTAGCACCTTTTTAAAGTGTTTTTTCTCACTAAAGGGGGCCGACCTTACTTGGGGCACTTAATGATAGTCTTGGGGTTTTATTTAAGCCACTTGGATGATGCGGAGGTCACTTAAGTGACGTTACACTTTGAGGAGATGACATGGCACTCAGCCTTAATGATGTGGATGGAGTTTAGACCACTCTTTATTGACTTGATGACCAAATTGAAGAAGTTGTCCACCTTAGAAGGGTTTACTTTGAGTTCGGGAGAGGTCGTTCCCTCTTATAGAGGTGAACGTTGGAGCTAGGGTGGCCAAGGAATATTCCTTGCCACATTTTGAGGCCCCCAAATTCAATTTCAAGTGGAACATTGTACCCTAAAACCAAACCAGCCCTCTTAGAAGGTCAATGTCGTCCCTTTGTGAGGGTTTCAAACATGTAAAGTATCATTTAATTGTGTTTTTGACTTAGTCTCCAAGTTGTGTGGATGACAAGTCACTTTTTCTTTGATTCGTTAACCAAATTTTAGGGAATAAAGAATGGGAAGGAGTTGTGAGCCTCATCTATAAATAAAGGCACTCATCTCATTCAAAATTGTAGGAGATTATTTCAAGCCATTAATAGAAGATCTTTTACTTGGTGTTTCTTGGTGTCAATTCTTGGAGTTTTTTCTTTCTTGGTTATTCTTCTTTCTTCAAAGACTATTGTGAATGTTCAAGATTCTACTAAAACTAGCAAGATCAATCCATTGAGGAGTTGCACAACTACTTGGAAGGAGGATGTCTAGGGTTTGTATCTCTTTCATCTTCCTTAAAATGATTTGGTAAGTACTTATCTCTTGTCTTGATTAGTTTTATACTCCTTGGCAAGAGTTTTAAGTATTTTTTCAAGTATTTTGTTGATCTTGTTGGTGAAGGTTATTCCCTTGATGAAACACTTCTTGTAGGACCTTGGTTTTCATGGTTTGTCTTGATTAGACAAGAGACTACTAGCCTTGAGACACTAGTCTTCCACTCTAATCCATAAACATTGAACAACCAATTCTTAGAGGGGCATACTTCTTGACCCCATAAGCCCTAAGTGGAGACAAGGCACTAAGCTTAACTCCCAACAACCAACCACAAAAACCCGAAAAATTCAATTATTTTCTTTTATATCATAAAAAATATAAAAGACATACTGTCAAAAAATATTTATTCATTGTCTACTGTAAAGTTAACGGTTTATTCTCATTTTCTAGACATTTTTGTCCAAGGGTTTACGCTAAATTGTTGATCTTTAACCCTAAAAGGGAAAAGCAGCCCCACAAATTCGTGCTTAAAGGTTTTATCTAACATCTTGTGCGTTGATTTAGGGAATTTACTAATTCTAGAAATTAAATTACAGCAATAAAAATCAGAATTGGTGAAACCCTAGGGGGATTCACCACCTCTATTTGCAAGTTTGAGCTAATTGCATGTTATTATTCATTTCTATTTGCAATCAATCATTGTTGGGCTGTTTTAGAATAGTTTATTCATTTCCCTAGCTGGAGTACCCAAGGTTTATCGTTACAAGTGTTGTTAGGCACTTTTGGGGTGTATTTCCTCACCCAAAATCTGCATTTTCTGCGTTTTCTATCATATATCAGATTCTGAAATTTGTGGATAGCAGCAAGTTGGTCCAATTTGTAGCATATAATCAAGAGGTAATTCAGGTATATCATTTGTTCTTGGTTTATGTGATTAGATCTCACTCTTATGCAGCAAAAGGTACTTGTATTTTCATCCAAAGAGTGACATCATTGTGTTGATTTATATTTTCGTTGTAGAATATTTATTTCAAATGTCAGCACTTAATTAATTAGCTCTTAACCCTCGTTATATTGCAGTAGTTATTTCCCTAGTTCTTAGTTGAATATTCTCAAGGAATTTGGCTACTTCATTGGCACTGATTTATCTAACCATATATTGAGGTGTATAGTTTTAAGTGAACAATATCATGAGCTACCAAAAAGTACTATACAGGTTTGTTTCCGAGGATTGGGATACCCCCCATGGCTTCAAGGAGCTGGCCTAAAGCGAAGGGGAAATGGTGCTAAAGTGACAGTGGTACGTTTCCAATGTTGTACTTATCCCCATTAGCACTTCAACAAAAGCTGCAAGTTTGGGCAGTAACACAATAAAGAGTTGCTTTTGAGCTATGTTGCACGAGGACCTATCCCCAATGAAAAAACCCCCGTACCCTACATTCTGACATTCCGAGGACTTAAAAACAGCTTGGGAACGTTCCAAAACAGTCAGGGACGCAGGGACTTCTAAATCATTCCCAATTCATCCCTCAAAAAAATGCAAAATATTTAGGGTACGATTCCGCCATCCCTCAAAAAAATGCAAAACATTTAGGGTACGATTCCGCCATCCCTCAAAAAAATCAGGGACAGTCAACCACCCCCCAACCCCACCCGCGGTTTAAGCTTTAAAAAAAAAAACCTACATCCACCTAAAATCTAAACCTCCCACACCTAAACGTAAACCCTACCTGTCAGCTCTTCCATTATTCTCCTCACTCTTGGCCTCTCTTTTGATTATCATTGTCACTCACAGGTACAGGTGCACTAGCGGGCTTCTCCTACAGAAAACCAGGGGGCTTCTCCTACAGAAAACCAGCAGGCTTCTCCTCTGTTCGCCACCGACATTCACAAGTTACAGCTCTTCTCCTCTATTCGCCACCGGTAGTCACAACCTATAATGCACCATTCGAGTTGGGCTTCTCCTCTGTTCAATGTCAGCAGTCACAGGGTACAGCGCACAAGCACACATAGGGTATGTTCCTTCATGGCCTGTTCAACTTCAACTTCACTCTAGCACTAAGCTGTGGAGCACATATTTACATTTTTTATTTCAGAAATTAATTAATAATAATTATTACTTAGTTATTTAATATTAAGTTTCTTTTATAAAATTTACTCTCTAAGCATTTTATGAATTGTTCAAATCTCCCAATAATTCCAGATGGACAGCTCTTCTCCATCTCCTCAATCTGAAACGAGACCAACTCCAAATACAATGCTTGAGTCAAATGAAAACTCACTTTCCAATGCCATCAATGTGAAGAAACCCTTGTTGCAATTTGTCAAGAAGGTCACCCAAAACAAGAGGAAAACAGAGGTGGTTCAAAGCAATGGTTATGCAGCCTTTGCAGTCATATATTTATGGTCAACTACACTAGAGTTTACCATCATCTATTGGCTATTCTAGGGGATGGAGTTAAAGGATGCACCTGCTCATTGGAAAAAAGAATTGAAATGACTAAACTTCACATGGCTGCCACAGGTGGTACTATTATTGCAAAGGCAGAGGAGGACAGTTCTGCCATTTTTAAAAAACCAAGAGTTCTAGGCTCAATGGAGTCCTCTCAAGGAGCAACCAATGACCATGATCAAGTTGATTCAATAGGAGGTTCTAGTAATATTATTTCAAGTAGGAAAGTTGTTGTGATAGAGATGTTCAATACACACTGCAAGGAGGAGGCAGAGGATGCAATGGCTGAATTCTTCTTTGCTAGTGGAATTATCATTTAATGCAATGGCTGAATTCTTCTTTGCTAGTGGAATATCATTTAATGGCACATCATATAGATAAGACAGGAGTGTGTGAGACATTCAGTTTTGAGCTATTCTATTTCTTTTTTCCAAGTTAATAGAAGCAGATGTGATTGAGAGTTCAGATTTGTACTTGCTCTTCATATTTTCAGATCGCCCGTCTATGCAGATTTAGTGTTCAGACTTTGTTGTTTTCGGAAGTGTTAACAGTTTTCAGTTTCTTAGTTGTTAGGGTTTAGTTTCCGAGTGCAGATCAGTGTACCATGTGCTGAAAATTTAATAAATATTTTCCATTATGGTACTTTCTTGGCCAAATATATATGAGGCATGGGCACATTGGTATCGATAGACGATTGTCTAACTAAAAGTAATCTAAGTCTAGACTACAAAATAGGCCCAACCTTTTATTTTGCACAGCTAGAAGTAGGCAACTTTATTAATCTTTTAGTTTCTGATGGATAGAGGTGAAAATGATCGTTTTAGGTCACATTAAAGCCAAATTCTCAACAAGGTCAGGTTTCTATCGATCTCAAGTTTAGGAATTGGCAATTTTTTGGCTTACATTAAAATGTTAGATACATTGCATCTTGCAATATAATACCATATCTTTTTCCTCGGAAAAAAGAAGCTCAGCTCTTCTCTTCCTCATTTCCCAACACCAACATAATCATTCCCCAACACCAACATAATCATGTCAAAGCATTCCTCTCAAAATAAGTTATCAAATCCGTACTCCCTCTAGATCCATAAGAATTCTTATCCAATGTGAAGATGGCCTAGATACGACCCAGATACATATTCATACAAGATATGGGACAGAACCATACAAGATCCGTATCAGATATGGAAGATGTGTATTTTTGTCTCGTATACATGAAAAAAATCCCCCAAAAATCACAGAAACCTAAATTAAGAAACTCAACTCTAAGTTAAACCCTAGCACCTCATTTAACACCAGGTTTGCAAGGTTTTGAGTTGTAATTGAGCTCCTTTTTATGCACAGTTTTCCTGTAGGTTGACTTTGAGGGTCTGGAGGGTAATTTCAAAGAGTTTCTTCATTGTCGGCTGATCTTCTTCATTGTGGCCTTAGCTTACAGTATTCCTGACCCCCTGGAGGATATTAACGATGTAGAAATTCGATATTGAGATGATGAAGATGATGGAATGAATTTATTTGATAACATAGGTTCTGGAGTAATGAGACACTCATTTTGTTTGTATTCTTTTCTTATGATATCCTAATATTAAGGGAAATTCAATTTTTTCAGTTATATTTCCAAAATCATAAATGCTTTTTCTGTCTCATGATATTTGTTTTCCATCTATTTTTATATATTTTGTAAGCAAAGATTTTAAAAATCTGCTGCTTCCGTATCTGTATCACTGTAACTTACCAGCCAAACTCCTCTTTGCAAGCTATGTACTAAGAAATATGCAGTTACCTTTGATGTTCATATTGATCTTTGCAATCAAATTCACAATCCAATAATAGGAAGAAAACTTATTTTATCTGCTATAATCATAGCTTAATAGGAAATTTCCTAAGGTGCCTCCGTTTCTTAAAAATCATGAGCATCAACTACACGACAGTGGTTGATTAAATTGGAAATGCATCTCCAGGACAACAAACTTTTGACCCTCATCGCCTGTAATGTATGAGTGAAGTTACGGTGGTGTTGTGAAGAAGTTATGAGAGTGAAACGTAAATGACAAAAACACGGCAAAAAAGGAGAAGAAAGTTGGGATTAGTAGGAAATTATCTTGAAAGTATTCAATGAGATACAATTTAGGAAATTATCTTGAAAGTATTCAATGAGATACAATTTCTTCCTTAAAGAGAATGGATCTCATCGTTTCAATATATCCCCCAATAGCCTGGAGCGGTTGCCAACACCAGGAAAGTCGTTGGCTTTGGTAACTTGATCTAAGCGTAGAGACAGAAATAAAAGGAAAACACTATATGAATACTGTTTATCCTAACCTGGAGTTATAGAATTTCACAGCAGGCTGTAGATGGCATGCCTAAAATTCCATATTTTGTAACAGAAGAAATGCATATACCCATGCCACCATGGGACCTAATTTTTCTTATAAGTGTTTGAACTTCACCCATCTGATAGATGCAATTTGTCTTAACCACTCAGAATGTGCTCCAAACCAAGCGCAGAAGGGGAGAAGCTTGCACTTTAAGCTGGCGAATTTATCAGACATGTTTTTTCAGGTCATTGATGGATTTTTGGCTTTTGCTTACGGATGCTCAGTTAAGATTTCCAAGAATTCATCTTTCCTGTGCAAGGGAGTATTAATGTGGAACAAAGTCCTAACATAATTACATGGCATTATAGTAAGATAGTTTGCAATATCACGTAGCTAATAACCACAATCCAAAAACAATCCACAAGGCATGACATTGAAAGAGCTGGCCATGTTGATACCGAAGTGTGGGCGGAAAGCTATCACATCAGCCCAGGGACTTGCACAACCAGTTTCAAATTGGTAAAGCTTGCAGAAAACCAATCCAAAACTATTAAACCCAATGTTTCATGAGATTTTTACCAGACAAAAGCAAGCTCAAATTCTGTAGTTCCTTTGATATGAAAGTTCCGTAGACCGCCATTTCTTCTCAGAGTATAACCTAGATTATTTAATACTTTTCTTAACTCAGCTTACATTTATCACAAAAGTTGAGATAATCGTGAGAAAGTTGAACAGTACAAATCAAATACAAATACAAAGTCGTAAGGAACACTTGTAGTGGATAAGTTTAGCCACTGGTGAAATTGAATTTAACAAAACAGTCATCTGAAGTACTAGAAGATGAGCTTTCGGATTGAACAAAAGCATAAGAGTGAAGCAGTTACCTGGAACTGATGAAATGCGTTAATGGAAATAGTCACGAATTTGTGGCAAATGCAACATTGTGCCAAAGAAGTGTGCCTATAAGAATGTAACATTTAGTACGGGGAAGTTGAGAGTTCGGAAAGACATTTGCTACGAGGACAACATTAAGACCACAAGAGAGAATTACATGAGAGAGCGGATATGTAATCACAAGGAACTTCATCTACTTCATAGACCCAAATCACCAATTTGTATCCCTAACTCTAAGTCCTCTATTAACCATCTCTAATGTCAAAAAAATTAACTATTTAAACCAAAAAGTTTTGCCTCGACCTCCTTGCATATAGGGCATATGTCCTAATATTAGCAAAGCCACTTTTCACATCAATATAAATATGTTGACATGAGAATCCTATGGAAGTTTGAATGTGATATGTATAAGGTTGTGTGTTATGTMTATAAATATTARATTTTTATTATTTAAACAAATAGAAGTAAATAAATAATATTTATGTAAGTTTAAATATGATATGTATAAGGTTGTGTGTTATGTATATAAATATTAGATTTTCATTATCTAAACAAATAGAAGTAAATAAGCAATATTTATGTTAGTGTGAATGTGATATGTATAAGGTTGTGTGTCATGTATATAAATATTGGATTTTCATTATCTAAACAAATAGAAGTAAATAAGCAATATTTATGTAAGATTGTGATTTATTGATAATATTTTAGTCATAGGTCTTTGTGATATTTCATTTTTTATAAAACACCATTTGTATCATATAATGTTTCAGATGGATAATTAGTGTGTATGTTATTAAGTAGCTAAAGAAGATCACAATTACTCAATTTGTCCTTATTTTATATAAATACTGATTTTATTACTCTTTTATAATCAATCAAATGATATTATTCTTTGAATGCACGTTAGACAAGTACTCCCCCGTTATCTTGATTTGCAGGTGTAGTTCATTATTGGGTGTGCAAATGCTCATACTCCTTTGATCTTTGTCTCCTTGTTTTTTGTCAGTTGATCTTTACTCATATCATATTTCTTATTATTTTTAGTATTGTCCTCTGGTTGTAGTAGGTAATGTCACTTTTGGAAGTAAACACTCTCTAAGGGGTATCAAAGTGGGTTTTTATCTACACCACGGAAAATGTATTTGTATTGCAAAGGTCACAGCTTTCTATAGGAGAGTCATATTTAAGTGTTGTTTTTTTATTAGAAAGTAGACTAAAAGACTCTTACAATGAGTGGCCACTTGTATATTTTGAAATAATATGAAGGGAGATACAATCATCACAACTTTCCCTTCCAGAAAGAACAAAAAGCATTGTCTATTTGGC